>JAPXFQ010001396.1:760000-1012817 GCA_028564705.1 Apricaphanius iberus | reverse complement strand
AAGATAGTATCTCGTGGCCTCAAGATAGTATCTCGTGGCCTCAAGATAGTATCTCGTGGCCTCAAGATAGTATCTTGTGGTGTAAAGATAGTATCTCGTGGCCTCAAGATAGTATCTCGTGGCCTCAAGATAGTATCTTGTGGTGTAAAGATAGTATCTCGTGGCCTCAAGATAGTATCTTGTGGCCTCAAGATAGTAACTCGTGGCCTCAAGATAGTAACTTGTGGCCTCAAGATAGTATCTCGTGGCCTCAAGATAGTATCTCGTGGCCTCAAGATAGTATCTCGTGGCCTCAAGATAGTATCTTGTGGTGTAAAGATAGTATCTCGTGGCCTCAAGATAGTATCTTGTGGCCTCAAGATAGTATCTTGTGGCCTCAAGATAGTATCTCGTGGCCTCAAGATAGTATCTTGTGGTGTAAAGATAGTATCTCGTGGCCTCAAGATAGTATCTCGTGGCCTCAAGATAGTAACTCGTGGCCTCAAGATAGTATCTCGTGGCCTCAAGATAGTATCTTGTGGTGTAAAGATAGTATCTCGTGGCCTCAAGATAGTATCTTGTGGTGTAAAGATAGTATCTCGTGGCCTCAAGATAGTATCTCGTGGCCTCAAGATAGTATCTCGTGGCCTCAAGATAGTAACTCAAGATAGTATCTTGTGGTGTAAAGATAGTATCTCGTGGCCTCAAGATAGTAACTCGTGGCCTCAAGATAGTATCTCGTGGCCTCAAGATAGTATCTTGTGGCCTCAAGATAGTAACTCAAGATAGTATCTTGTGGTGTAAAGATAGTATCTCGTGGCCTCAAGATAGTATCTCGTGGCCTCAAGATAGTATCTCGTGGCCTCAAGATAGTATCTTGTGGTGTAAAGATAGTATCTCGTGGCCTCAAGATAGTATCTTGTGGTGTAAAGATAGTATCTCGTGGCCTCAAGATAGTATCTTGTGGCCTCAAGATAGTAACTCGTGGCCTCAAGATAGTATCTCGTGGCCTCAAGATAGTATCTTGTGGTGTAAAGATAGTATCTCGTGGCCTCAAGATAGTATCTTGTGGTGTAAAGATAGTATCTCGTGGCCTCAAGATAGTATCTTGTGGTGTAAAGATAGTATCTCGTGGCCTCAAGATAGTATCTTGTGGCCTCAAGATAGTATCTCGTGGCCTCAAGATAGTATCTCGTGGCCTCAAGATAGTATCTTGTGGTGTAAAGATAGTATCTCGTGGCCTCAAGATAGTATCTTGTGGTGTAAAGATAGTATCTCGTGGCCTCAAGATAGTATCTTGTGGCCTCAAGATAGTACTCGAGGCCTCAAGATAGTATCTTGTGGTGTAAAGATAGTATCTCGTGGCCTCAAGATAGTATCTTGTGGTGTAAAGATAGTATCTCGTGGCCTCAAGATAGTATCTTGTGGCCTCAAGATAGTAACTCGTGGCCTCAAGATAGTAACTCGTGGCCTCAAGATAGTATCTTGTGGTGTAAAGATAGTATCTCGTGGCCTCAAGATAGTATCTTGTGGTGTAAAGATAGTATCTCGTGGCCTCAAGATAGTATCTTGTGGCCTCAAGATAGTAACTCGAGGCCTCAAGATAGTAACTCTGGTGTAAAAATAGTATCTCGTGGCCTCAAGATAGTATCTTCTGGTGTAAAGATAGTATCTCGTGGCCTTAAGATAGTATCTCATGGCCTCAAGATAGTATCTCGTGGCCTCAAGATAGTATCTTGTGGTGTAAAGATAGTATCTCGTGGCCTCAAGATAGTATCTTGTGGTGTAAAGATAGTATCTCGTGGCCTCAAGATAGTATCTTGTGGCCTCAAGATAGTAACTCGTGGCCTCAAGATAGTAACTCGTGGCCTCAAGATAGTATCTTGTGGTGTAAAGATAGTATCTCGTGGCCTCAAGATAGTATCTCGTGGCCTCAAGATAGTAACTCGTGGCCTCAAGATAGTATCTTGTGGTGTAAAGATAGTATCTCGTGGCCTCAAGATAGTAACTCGAGGCCTCAAGATAGTAACTCGTGGCCTCAAGATAGTATCTTGTGGTGTAAAGATAGTATCTCGTGGCCTCAAGATAGTATCTTGTGGCCTCAAGATAGTAACTCGAGGCCTCAAAATAGTAACTCTAGGCCTCAAGATAGTATCTTGTGGTTTAAAGATAGTATCTCGTTGCCTCAAGATAGTATCTTGTGGTGTAAAGATAGTATCTCGTGGCCTCAAGATAGTATCTTGTGGCCTCAAGATAGTACTCGAGGCCTCAAGATAGTAACTCATGGCCTCAAGATAGTATCTCGTGGCCTCAAGATAGTAACTCGTGGCCTCAAGATAGTATCTCGTGGCCTCAAGATAGTAACTTATCTAGTAACTTACAAGTTACTATCTTGAGACCACGAGATATTATCTTGAGGCCACAAGTTACTATCTTGAGGCTACAGGATAGTACAAAAATTTGAGGTTATCTTGTGTTTGCAGTGTTGGTTAGGGAAGTGATCGCTTGCCTTTAAAGAGCTGTGAGTCAATGGATCTCTGTAAAACTTTCACGTTGTGTTGTTTTTTATTCAAATAAATTTTTGCACCCAACAGCTCAACAAGACATGATCACGTCTCTTTCTGCAGACGACTCGCAGAAGAATAGGAAGTGACACATAAACCCTCTATAGTTTTAGACTCTTTTTCCTAATTTTCCTCAGTTTTCTCACAGTAGATTGTAGGAATTTCTTCCCATTCCTCCTGGCAGAACATGGTCAGGTTTGTAGGCAGCCTTCCTCCTCGCTCTTTTCAGATCTTCTCACAAATCTTCTGAGACCGCTCCACTCCAAAATCTTGACTTTGTTGTACTTAGGCCACTTTGTAACTGATTAGTTGATATGCTCTCAGTCCATTTGTCAGACCTATTTGTTGCTAATCTTTAATTTCATGTTCTCAGAGGTTGCTTCAGTATTTCCTTTTGATCCCATCCATTCCATGAGGTTCACTCTGCAGGAAAACACCCCTACAATGATACTGCCACCACCATACTTCACAGTTAGGATTGTGACTCAAGCGCCCCCGTTTTTCCTCCATGCAACACGGGTTATCATGGCTTAACAGATTCATCACACTACAGGACGTGACCGAAAATGAAGGTCTTTTTCTCTGAGTTATGGCAAACTATAATCTGTTCCCATGCTGTGTAGAACAGAGCATTCTTTATGCACAATTACAACAAGAGCAATTACAAAGATGAGTGCAGGTAGAACAAGACATTGAGTGAGGAGTTGGAACAGGCAGCGCAGTGAGAACACAGAACCGATGAGCTCATAGGGAGAGGTGGAACTATTGAAGCAAGCCGAAGGAATTATCAGAGGCAAACAGAAACAGCTGAGGGAGAGAGAGGAGGAGAACATCTGTGAAGGAGAGCAAACTGGCAGGTGAATGATGACTACATAGAGACTGAACTCAAAGTAGCAACCAATTACTTGGGAAAAGAATAACGGCAATCAAAAAGACCAAAATCTAAAACACAATGAACAAGACGAAAGAATGAAAAAGAAACTAAATACAAAGAGCAATAATAGAAGAACACAAACTTTATTGATACCCAAATTTCAAACACCCAGGCATATAACAGGTAATATTATCTAGTCTAATAATTATGGCTTATTTGAAAATGTTTTACCATATTTTTCAAATAGTAAAATAAATATCCTTCAATTACAGAGGAAAGTGTAAACACAAACAAGCCTTCCTCTAAGCATTTTAACACTTTAAGGGTCATAAAACCATTCATGCTGAGGTTTAAGAACATTATTGATGTAGAATAAGAGCTTGCTTTAGCCTTTCTACAAGCACAGCTAGGCTCTTTCCTATGTGAGAGAGGTCAGATTTCACTAAACAAAGCTTAGATCTCCAAAGCTTTTATGTTGCAGCAGTGCTGCATGAGTCCTGCGAGTGATGGGGAATCTTCCCTACTTGGCTACCCATCCAGGTGTGAGGGATGCTTCCCTCCTTTGTTTGTGCTGAACTGTTTGACTTTGTTTAATGGGCTGTTGGTGCTGTCTTTACACCTTGTACCAGTATCGATCCCAAAGTCAAGGTTTCCAAAGCAACAGGGAATCAGGCTCTCTGAATAAACAATGTGATCAAAAGTGGCCACTCCATGTGTTTCCAACGCGCCTGTCTTTCTCCACGTGTCCAACCCTCCCCTGACTCTCTGATTAATAATTTAAGTAGAAATAATAAGGGTTACAGTTCAAAGTTGAGCCAAGGTCAGTCGTAATTATGGTAGTTTCAGTTACAATGGTCTGCTGGAAGAAGGAAAAGTCTCTATCCTGGAAAAAAAACTGCAGCTCAGCAGAGTGTTAGCACCAAGCGAACCACATCAATCACACAGTATTAAATCAATTATCCACGATAAACATATGGCTAATCCCATCATTCTGCCTCTTTTCCTGCGATGTAGCATCAATTTAGGATCAGTTTAGGAACATATTCCTTTATTCAGCTGTCAAGAGAAAGAATCCCTCCTTCTGGGACTTTCAGTCTGTTAGGTCCCTCCTTCTGTTTTGCAAAGCCTTGTCCATAAGGAGTCATAATCAGCCTGGGTGCACCTGTGTAGAAGACCCCTTTATGGCATCAGCATAGCTGGACGGAGCGCCACCTGAGATCCAACAGGTTTGACTGACTTAAAACAACAACAGAGATGTTATGTCTATTTTTCTACTATTTTGGTGTAAGATAGCCAGGAGAACAGAAAAATTTTAGAAGGAAATAAACTAATTAGTTGGGATGAAATCAACACAAGAAAACCAGCATTTTTCACAAGTTCTTATAAGTCATCAGCTAAACATTTCTGTGTAATTCATATAACCCTGTTAACTTCCTTTCCCTGTGGCTCAGTAAGGCTGGGTACATTTTTATGAATTTCTTATTTAAAGATGTGTCTATGCCAATGAGAGGACTGTATGTAATTAGTGTGTTTTAATGGCTTTATTGCATGTGTTTTATGTACAACGTGGATGAAAGATGGAGGGAGCCAGTGTCTCTGTCTTTGTCACCGTGCAGAAAATCTACTACCCTTTACTTTGCATCGTGGGTATTCCAGGTTCGTCTTCATATATTATGGACTCATTACAAACATTTCAAATAGCTATTTCTGTTTAATCTGTGTTTTTTTTTTCCTTAATAGTTTCAAAAACACTAAATTCAGTTAATCAAAAACATATTTTTTTATTGGATAAATAAAAAAGGATTTTAAAGCAAATGTGTCTTCCAGCTAAAAAACTATTTCCATGTTCTGTACAGAATCGGCACTCACCAGTGTAACTGGTTGGAGCTCCGTTTCCATGAATTATTGTATAAATGTAGCATTTATGAGCCTCTGGATCTGCTAAGGAGCCCAGATAGCTTCTAGTTTATTTACTTTCACCTGAAAAGAGTTTTTTGGATGTCTGAACAACAGTCCAGACCTGCTGCGCTTTAGCCCAGGTTAGATGATGTTGATATCATCTCTGGTTCAGGAGTGGCCTGGTTGGATATGTCTGTATGGGATGGCTCTAGAAGCTCCAGTCCATCGCTTGTTGTTCTGCCCAAAACTCCTGCTGAAGGATTTTGCTTCACCATCCATTCGAGGCTGGGGGTTGCCCTGTAAATTCTACAACTTTTCTTTAACACTTTTCATTAATATTCTAGCACACAGCACCCAGTGTACAGCCAGCTCCTTCAGCACAGACCTATTGTGGGTTAACCCTCATGTGGAGGGTGTGTCTTCTGTCAAGTCAACAGTCTTTCCTCATAATAGAGTAGGACTTTATATAATAGTTTCTGGATTGTAAAACTTCTTTCATTTTTTTTGTAATGTTGTTTTCAGTAAAACAGTATTTAATAACTCTAATTTGCTGCAAAAGTTTAACATTTGGTTACTCTCTGCATTATCTTATCCTATCTGTAGATATAAATAGATTATCACTAACAAAGTTATTGAAATGGGAAATCTAAAATGAAAAAGATTTAAAGAATTGTTATTTGTAAATTAATAAATTTGTAAGTAAATTTTTAAGGGCTTTGAGGTTCTCAATAATATATAAATCAATCCATTATTATTATTATTTTCTCAAATCAAGAAAATCAGGGCTATCAGCGCAGTAAGATGGCTTTCTGTCATCTGCTTTTCAATAATAATGAAATGGAATGAATCACAGGACTTTTTGCTTTTGTTTTTACTTCCAGCAAACCTCTTCACATTCTACATGATCTGTTTTCGTAAATGCGGGATGTCCAACACAGCCATCATTTACCTGAGCTGTCTGGCCATAGTGGACACCTTATACCTGGTGTGGGTCATACTCCTGGACCTGACTCTGACCTTTTGGATCCTGCATCCCTTCTGGCACTCTTACCCGTGGTGTGGTATTCTTGGATTCCTACAGTATGGCTCTCTCTACAGCTCCTCCTGGATTGTGGTGGTGTTCACCATTGAGCGCTACATTGTCCTCAGAAGAACAGCTTCCAAACAGAACATTTTTCAAACCTGGGATACTAAAATGATCTGCTCAGCGATTGTGCTGCTGTCCCACCTGGTGTCTGTGCCCATGGGTTGGATCAACATTGTCACACCGGTAAATTTAACTGTGGATGGAGAGAACATGACACTCCCCCGCTGTCGATATCGCAATCACACCTACTCTACAGTTACCGTCTGGATAGCTACCTTCCTCTCTGGAGGAATCCCCATTGTGCTGGTCATTATCTTCAACTACCTCATCGGTTACCATCTTTGCCGGGCCAGCAACCTCTTCACTAAGGAGGAACGGCGCGTCATTTATGGAAGGAACACCAGAGGTACATTGAAGAGAACCATTCTCCTCCTGGGAACTGTCTCTGTGGCCTTCGTCGTACTTAGTCTGCCTCGTTTTGTCACATACTGCATCCTGAGGACCAGGTACAATGATGAAAGCTTCAACAGGAATGACTACAGCATCCCCATCAACGTAGCCGGGGACCTGGCTAACATGCTACAGAACCTCAACTCCACCACTAACTTCCTGCTCTACTGCATGGTCAGTCGCCGTTTCCGCCAGGAGCTGCTGCAGGTCATGACTTGCAAGGCAAAGGCCCTTGAGCTGAGTACTCTCCTGAATTACACTACTATGAAGGTTTTCTCCATTGCAAATCAAAAGGCTTCACCATCCAACAACCCTGTGACTGTCACATTAACCAGCCTCAAACAGACAGAATAGAACGGTTGACTTTTGCCTTTCACAGACTCAATCCCTACATCTGAGCTACCATGAAGATCCCAACATGGCTGCCATCCATTGCTCTATATCACTAGGTCCAATTTTAGCCTAATTTGGAAACAAGAAAATGTAATCCAAATCATCTGGCACTGATGCAAGATCATATGAGTGATGGTATTACCAGGCAGTTACTGGCTCCCAACAGTTACTGGGTCAGTGAGTAAAGGTCACCACACAGTGATAATGCTTCATTATTGGGTTAGGTAATGGCCAGAACCAGTGAACTAATACACAGTACAGATTGGCTTATGGGTAAGCTCTTATACCTGCTGGGTCCAACATCAAGCCACCATGATGTCTGTCTGCCTAACATGATAGGCCACAGCACACCGGCTCCTGACATACAGTGGGTACAGAAAGTATTCAGACCCCTTTAAAATGTTCACTATTTGATTCATTGCAGCCATTTGCTAAAATAAAAGAAGTTCATTTTGTTTCTCAATATTGACACTCAACCCCCCATCTTCACAGAAAAAGAAACATGGAGATTTTTTTTGCAAATTTCAGAAAAAAGAAAAACTGAAATATCCCATGGCCTTAAGTATTCAGACCCTTGGCTCAGGATTGAGTTTTTTGAGCCAGTACAGCCATGAGTCGTCTTGGAACCAGTTTATCCCACCAGGATCTGGGGATCCTCTGCCATTCTTCCTGCAGATTCTCTCCAGTTCTGTCAGGTCGGATGGTAACGTTGGTGGACAGCCATTTTCAGGTCTATCCAGAGATGCTGTTGGTTTTAGGTCAGAGTTCTGGCTGGACCAATCCAATATGGTCCCAGAGTTGTTCTGCAGCCACTCTTTAGTTATTGTAGCTGTGTGCTTATTGGGTGGTTGTCGTGTTAAAATGTGAAGCTTTGGCCCAGTCTAAGGTCCTGAACACTTTCCAGGATATCTCTGTACTTGGTCACATTCATTATTCCTTCAATTCCAACCATTCGACCTGTCTCTGCAGCTGAAAAACACCACCACAGCATGATACTCCCAACACCATGTTTCACTGTAGGGATTGTATTGATTAGGTTAGAAGTTTCTATTTTTTTTCCACACATACTGCTTAGAATGAACACCAAAAAGTTAAATCGTTGTCTCATCAGACCAAAGAATCTTATTTCTCTAGGAGTCCTTCATGTAGGAATAGTTCTGAGCGTCGCAAAAATCCTTTCATTGTGGAGGCCACTGTGCTCTCAGAAACCTTGAGTTCTTCAGAGATTTTTCTGTAACATTGGCCAGATCTGTGCCTTGCCACAATTCTGTCTCTGAACTCTTTGGGCAGTTCCTTCTACCTCATGATTCTCATTTGCTCTGACATGCACTTTGAGCAGTCCAATCATTTTAATTAAACATAGATGGACTCCAAAGAAGGAGCAGAACCATCTCAATGAGTATCAGAAGAAATGGACAGTATGTGAGTTAAATATAAGTGTCCCTGCAAAGGTTCTGAATACTTATAACCATGTGATATTTTGGTTAGTCTTTTTTTAATAGAATTGCAAAAATGTCTGCATTTTGTTTTTTCTCTCAAGATGGCATGTGTGTACATTAATGAGAAATAAAATAAACTTTGATGAATCCATCCATCCATCATCTTCCGCTTATCCGGGGATCGGGTCGCGGGGGCAGTAGCCTAAGCAAAGAGACCCGGACCTCACTCTCCCCGGCTACTGGGGCCAGCTCCTCGGGATGAATCCCGAGGCGTTCCCAGGCCGGCTGGGAGACATAATCCCTCCAGCGAGTCCTGGGTCTTCCCCTGGGCCTCCTCCCGGTGGGACGTGCCCAGAACACCTCACCAGGGAGACGTCCAGGTGGCATCCTGACCAGATGCCCGAGCCACCTCAACTGGCTCCTCTCGATGTGGAGGAGCAGCGGCTCTACTCTGAGCCCGCTCTGGATGACCGAGCTTCTCACCCAATCTCTAAGGGAGAGCCCAGCCACCCTACGGAGGAAACTCATTTCAGCCGTCTGTATCCGCGATCTCGTTCTTTCGATCACCACCCAGCGTTCGTGACCATAGATGAGGGTAGGAACATAGATCGACCGGTAAATCGAGAGCTTTGCCTTTCGGCTCAGCTCTCTCTTCACCACGACAGACCGGTACAGCGCCCGCATAACTGCAGACGCCTTACCAATCTGTCCATCGATCTCCCGCTACATTTTTCCATCATTCGTGAACAAGACCCCCAGATACCTAAACTCCTCCACTTGAGGAAGGACCTCATCCCCGACCCAGAGAAGGCACTCTACCCTTTTCCGGCTCAAGACCATGGTCTTGGATTTGGAGGTGCTGATCCTCATCCCAGCTGCTTCACACTCAGCTACGAACCACTCCAACAAGAGCTGTAGATCACGTTCAGATGAAGCCAACAAGACCACATCAAATGCGAAAAGCAGAGACCTGATCCTGAGGTCACCAAAACCGATCCCCTCCACGCGTCGGCTGCGCCTAGAAATCCTGTCCATAAACGTTATGAACAAGACCGGTGACAAAGGGCAACCTTGGCGGAGTCCAACTCTCACTGGAAACGAGTCCAACTTACTGCCGGCAATGCGAACCAGACTCTGACACCGTTCATACGGGGACCTAACAGCCTGTATCAAAGGGCCTGGTACCCCATACTCCCGGAGTAACCCCAACAGGACACCCCGAGGGACACGGTCGAACGCCTTCTCTAAGTCCACAAAGCACATGTAGACTGGTTGGGCGAACTCCCACACACCCTCCAGGACCTTGCCGACGGTGTAGAGCTGGTCCAGTGTTCTTCGGCCAGGACGAAAACTGCATTGTTCCTCCTGAATCCGAGGTTTGACTATCCGTCGGACCCTCCTCTCCAGAACCCCCGAATAGATCTTACCAGGCAGGCTCAGAAGTGTGATCCCCCTGTAGTTGGAACACACTCTGTGGTCACCCTTTTTAAAGAGGGGGACCACCACCCCGGTCTGCCAATCCAAGGGAACTGCCCCCGATGTCCACAGAATATTGCAGAGCCGCGTCAACCAACACAGCCCTACAACATCCAGAGCCTTGAGGAACTCCGGCCGAAACTCATTCACCCCCGGAGCCCTGCCACCGAGGAGCTTTATAACAACCTCGGTGACTTCAGCACCAGAGATTGGAGAGCCCCTCCCAGAGTCCCCAGACTCTGTTTCCAAACAGGAAGGCGTGTCGGTGGGATTGAGGAGGTCTTCGAAGTATTCCATCCACCGACCCAAAACGTCCCGCGATGAGATCAGCAGCACACCGACCCCACTGTAAACAGTGTTGGTGGCAGACCGCTTCCCCCCCCGAGACGCCGTATGATGGACCAGAATCGCTTCGAAGCCAACTTTGATGAATACATTTTGATTTTAGCAAATGCTGCAATATAACAAAGAGTGAAAAATGTAAAGGGTTCTGAATATATTCCATACCCACTGTACTTTGCCACATTCCTAGTACTCTGAAACTTCAAGTCAAGTGCTACTTCGGCATGAGACACACCTGCCAAAGCGTCTCATACATTGAGGTGTCATTATTAGGTTATTTTCACTGACTGTTGGAGTCTTTGACTGCCACCATTTCTGCTCTCTGATGCTTGGTCTAGACATGCAACCTCCGACTTCTCAACAATGCAAAACCTGCTAACCTAAAGAGGTGCACTTCTCTAACCCTGACTTTCTATATCTTGTTCTTTATACATACCGATTAATGTCCAAATCAAGCCATTTTATTTGGCCTTGATTGGCTATTCAATTAAATTGTCAATTCTCCAATGAAGCTTTGTTTTGTGTGTGGCTATAGTTAGCAAATGTCATAATAAAGTAAATTATTCCTTATATTAATATATTGTTGTGTGGCTCTTAATGTTAAACTGTGTGCTGTTAATAGAGAACACTGGAGTTAATAAAAAGAACTGGAGAGTGTCCATCTCGGTGCTGACTAAAACGTGTTGGTTTACAAAGCCATGAAATTGTATGACTGTTCATCCAAAGAAGGGTAGGCTGTGACACATCCAGTCCTGTTACCTTAAAAGTGTGTATGTATCACTCCTGAGTTCTGCTGTCTAATGTTACTTTTCAATGATGTTAGTCTTGCTTCCATATTGATAGATCAACCTACCACCTGGGTATGGAATGTCAAAGCTCAGGGAACACTGTGTGATCATATATCTATTAGTCAACTTAATTAAATAGTATCTTTCATTTTCATTTTCAAGAACCCATATCTTAAAGTCAATGAAACAGCTGAACTGCATAACTTGAGATAGATTTATCTTACTTTTTGGGGTCATTGTTGAAATATTTGAGTCATGGTTAATTGTGTAACAGTAGTGCATGTGTGTCATACATGGTATGTAAAAGAGTTGAGACCCACAATGAAGACACTATATGATAAAAACAATCACATTTTTTACATTATAATCTGATCGGCATAGGAGCATGCTCATCCATGGATTGTTTGAATATATCCAAAAATCCCACCACATAAGCATTATACCTCTCCCAGCACAACTGTGTAGCAACATTGAAGCATTTATCCAGTAATATTTAATCTCAGAGATTAACAAGATGCTTTATTCACCTCAGTGTACTGGATGCCTGAAACACAAAGTTAAACTTACGGTCCTTACACACCGAACCTGATTGACGCGACCAGAGACTCCAGTTTACTAGTAAAGTAAATGGACTGAACTTATATAGCACTTTTCTAGTCATACTGACTACTCAAAGCGCTTTACATTGAAGCCACATTCACCCATTCACACTCACATTCATACACCGATAGCCAACATGGCTCGGTAGGACGATATAGAATTTTTGGGGGCGTCGCGAAAAAGCGTTTCTGCCTGATTTACGGCACCAAGTACTGCGGCTGATGCATTTCAGGCGCGCCCCAAAATACCTGCTGCATTTTATGTCTGCCGCAAAAGTTGGAGAAATCCCATATCAACCATTCAGCTGAGGGGTGTCAGTGATGCTGTGACTGAATGGATTCAGCATCAGAAGGACATGTAAACTGATAAACACCGTGGCTAAACCTCTGAAGAGGTTTGTGGGTGGCTCTTACAAGAGCTGTTGTGGCCGCAAAACAGCTTCCTCACCGAACAACCAGACCTGGTAATGTCTCCACCAACCACGTCCCGCGCCGCTCATATATAAACTTTTACTAACAGCAGACAGATGGACAGCCGCTCAGCTTGGTAGTTGGTGTGGCGGTGGGCAAAGCTTGGACCTTTGGGGCACAGAGTGGGCGAGGAGCCAGGGTGTTTATTGATCCTTCCACCACAGCTCCACTGGGTCTACCCCTGCAGCAGCGGTCCTCACATTTAACGTGGTCGGCTCATAGACCAGAGTCCACTGGGTGGTCCTGGAGGGTTGACGGAAAGAAGAGAGGGAGGAGGAGGGCAGCGGAGCGGTCCCAGTCAGGATACTTCCACATTTCCGGTGCACGCATGAGGAAATGGCATATTTTAAAGCGTGACCAGATCACTTTGGATACGCTTCAAGGTGCGAATGTTTATCGCGTTCGGTGTGTAAGCACCGTTAAAACAATTACTTACTGCCTGATCATTTTTGTCAATAATTTCCTGACCACTCGGGGGCACTCTGTACTGTTTTATTCCCAGATAGTAAGCTGATATAGCCTGGGTCCCAGCTGAACTTAGTCCCGCCCACAACATGGTCTGGAAGTTCGGTATGGCATTCCTCCATTGAAGAGCGAGGAAGACCTGTCCGAGGAAGACCTGTTCGGACCAATCAAATCGGGCTTACGATGATGGACAGTTGAACAATAACAACATAATCAAGCACGTCACCAAAGAGCGCTTAGGTTGAATTTATTTCCAACAACGATGGCTGCCACTGGAGAACTGAGATGTGTAGATTCTGCCATCGAGTCTGTTCTAGAAGATATCGACAGCACATTAATTTTAAAAGAGGAACAGATAACGTCCGTTGCTCTGCAGAGCAACGTCACACACTTCCATTGCTCTGATTGGTTATAGGTCTATCCAATTGAGTGCAAAGGCATTTTCTTTCCTGGTTCGTTTAAACCGACCCATATTCACAGCCCAATGGAGCAGTATTAGACACACATTCTGATTAGAATTGAGTATGGCTATGTCAGGCTAAAGCTGATCCTTTATTCTAAAAAAAATTAGACCTAACATTAATACCATAAAAAAAGTAATGTACCTTATCCAGACACAGCAGCACACTAGGAATTCAACACCACTTTTCACCACATGTTTTTTGCTATTAAGGGAACCTAGTTTTAAAATTATTTTTGACATACCATTGTTGGATGGTGAGATTTTCTCAGTTAAAGCAGTTAGCTTATGATGTGCATCTTTATTTTAAATATTTTTAATACAGTGAAACTGTGGTATTTGCAGTTAAAACTTTAGAAAGCTGATACTACTCTGTATTACTGAGAAATGTATATGCCAAATATGTTGTTTTGAAAATATGCTTTTTAAAATTGTTTTGACAAACAGTTGAACCTGACTAACCTGCAGTGTGGCTGTTTTTGCTGAAACAGCAACCTGATGGGCAGTGCAGGATTTATTACCAAAGCTATTTGCATAAATGGGTCACGAGACTTGAGAAACTTAGCATTAACCAGGAAGAGGGAATGTTTCCTGTTTGTCTTGGAACCAGTTTGCTCAGTAGTTGAGGAACAGGGAGACTGCGGTTCAGGTGGGTACGGTCACATTGGCCTTTGTTGTTCTTTTTTGTTCTTGTTTTGTACCTGGAAACATGGGGAACTTGTGAGATTTTGTTCTTCTTCAGGAGACACACCTGCCGTAGCTTCCAATCAGTCATTCTGACCTTCGTACTAGTTTCTGTGAGATCGCATAGCATTCCAGCGAGCCTGCACAGGTACGGTTATTGTTTCACTCAGATCCCTAACAAATATTAACAAATCCAGAGAAAGATCTTTCTGTGTTCAGGGTCCTAATGTTTTTATTCTGAGACAGACATTCTCAGGGGCAGCAGCAGGTTTTATTGTTGATCCTGACTCTGGGACTCGCCAGGTCTTGTCATTGCCGTTCTTATGCAACATGTTGATTTTGTCACTCCAGGGAGTTCTGTTTGCTCAGATTTCTGAAATATTGCTCTCCTTTTCCTGTGAGGAAAATGGACGGTCACAAAGGTAGGCAGAGCTTTTCTCCTCAGTCTTGTGGCTGACTGCAGATCAGTGTCATTGATCAAAAAGTGGTTTCCTGTACACTGAGAGCTTGATGTGCTTTTGGTTTTATTCTCTTAGGTCCTTGCCCTCATCAGAGCATTCCTGTTGAGATGGATGAGAGGATGGCAGTCTCCAGTGTTGACTTGGCCTTTCTCCCTTCTTGTAACCAGTGTGACAGACATGAGGAGAACAGCAGAGAAGCTGAGAAGAACGGCTGTGATAGGGACATGCATGGGACAGGGCCCGGTAGGCTGCCTGAGGGCTTGGGCCAGGGTGGAGGAAGAGCAGCTTTTCAGGCCTGCATTGACCGTCACTTTATGCCCCAACAAGCAGTTCACCCAGGTCACCTTGTCAGCGGGCAGCAGCCATATTATAAAAGGGACCCCATGGATGATCACAAGAGCCTCACTCGCCCTTCAGACAGGGGTTATTACCTTTCTTTTGAAGAACCAGAATCCTTGGAGCCTCCATTACCGCTCATGTCTAACATGAACTGGGTTCACCAAAATGTGACAGGACACCAAGCACCACACTTCCCAGGTTAGTGGAACTGCTGTATGTTAAACATGACGTCCATGCCTACTGCCAGGCTAGACACATTTTAGTGTGCTAGTATTTTCTGAGAAACTTTGTGTCTGCACGTCGGGTAACGGTTTTGTAGTTTAAATCAGACAATAAATGTGACTTTGCAAAATACTGTCGGTGGAGCATCCTGCAAGGCTCTCTGGGTGAAGCATACTCGGCAGGTACATATAATAGGAAGATACCTAGCACCTGGTAGCTTGAACAATTCTCATCATGATTGAGACTGCAAAGAAAAGGAAGAGTATGTCGGAGGAGGCGAAGAAAAGAAAACGGGACCATGATAGAGAAAGAGCTTGAGCTAGAGTGAGCATTGGACCGGCTTTCACTCTTTGGCGAGAGTTGAGGGAGGCTACACGATGCTGATGGTTGCTTGCCTTTGTTGCTGCTGGACTTAAAGTGACAGTATGTAGTTTTTGCAGTACATCTTTGAAAATAGCCATTAAAATATTATGTAATAATATTTACATAAGGCACATTAATTGCAAAATATTGGCGATATTGGAAAATATGACTTTAAAAATCAGTTTTAAAATACATAGGCGCGGGTCCTCTTTTCAGGGGAAAGCCATATTAGATAACGTCTTTACTTCTACAAGAGCCCGGACGGACAAAGCGCATCGAACAATCCCGCTATTAAAACGAAATACATTTTTACCTCTTCACTAGTTACAAGCGATTAAAGAGAGACTGATGTGCTCGTCATGTTGCTGCAAATAGATCATTCTTAGGGAATTGAGCGTTTGAAAACAGCACTAGTTGGACCTACATTGTTGAGTTTCTTGTGATAATTTAGGTATGCACTGCCCCCTACTGGTCGAAAATTACACACTGTGCCTTTAAGTACGTAAGTAAGAATCTTTTTTTCACAACAACATTGTGCATAGATCGGTGTACCAGCAATGAGGAAGGAGAGGAAACCTGAAATAAATGATGAACTTATGACGGTAACTGTATGAGGGTCAAATACTTGTAGGCATGAATCGTAATTTAGAACTTTATTCACACAAAAAAAGTTACATGGAACATAACGGTTTAGATTTAGCCAACTATTCCAATAATATTGTAACAATGCAGCCACTAAAACGGTCTCTGAACCTTTTTTGCAATAACATTCTCAAGATTTTCACAGACATGGATATTACATACTAAACTGTTAGGCAATATGTTTTTTTTTTCTTCATCCTTGTGTAAACCTATTTGGCTAATTCTAGACCGTTTCAAAAGTATGTCAGTTTCACACAAAAATAAATGGCAAACAATGTCATTATGTTTTATTTTGTTTTCATACTTTCATAAAGTCATGCAACATATTCTTCCTTGTCACTGGACATCATTATTTACAAAGACGGTCCAGGATAGCCTCCAAACAAATACCGTCCGTGTGACGTGATGGTAGGCTTAATTATTTACGACAGCGGTAATGGACAATTCCGCTTTCAACCTGTAGGGGGACCAGACAGCAAAAAGTCTTTGGTGTTGCTTTAAATACTCCTTTTAGTAAGTAAGTAACTACAGTCTACAATCAAGTTAACCCAGACGGTTGTGGCAGATGACCGCTCATACTGAGACAGGTTCTGGATCTGGTTCTGCTGAAGGTTTCTTCCTGTTAAAGGGGAGTTTTTTCTCTCCACTGACGCTACATGCTTGCTCAGTATGAGGGATTGCTGTGGTTGGAGTCTGCATTAACCGCCCAGTCAATGACTTGTCACAATCTGCTTTTTTTATAGAAACCTTTGTATGATAACAGTGCCTTGCAAAATAATTTGTATCCTTGAGTTAGCCATGTGATTCTCAAAATGTTCATTACATCAAAAGAATTATAACTAATGAATGACTCAACACACCAAGACCAAAGTTCATGGAGTGATAGTTGAGCTCCTGCAGTAATCTTGGGATGTAAGCTGCTCCTGGCAAACATAAAGAAGGCTTTATGACACTTTCTAGACTCATAGATGCCGATGATTTTATTCAGATCAGGTCATTTTACAGTATGAGATGTTTAAACCTACTTCATGTTATAAATCAGGTTCTATTTACCTGATTCTTTGATTCTACAGTTTTAGCACTAATATTGCCTTGGTGTGGCATTTTAAAATGAATGCAAATATGTGGCTAATCACAGTTAACACTGTATTATTATCATATATTTTATGGGACAGGTTGGATAGTTTTAGATTTGTTTTTACGCTGGTTATTTTAGTCAGTCAAAAAAATAAGTTCCCTGATGATGTGACACACCGGATAAGCATAAACACACTCTTACCCAAATAATAATTGAGAGAAACTAATAAACCTAATAAAGATAACAGTAATGTATAAGGACTGTAGGAGGAAGGTGGAGTACCCAGAGAGGACCCAAGAACATACAAAGAGAGCCTATAAACTCCCCGGAGACAGTCTGAAGGCTGGGATTCAAACCCAGGACCTTCTTGCTGCAAAGCAACCGTTCTTGCTGACAATGTATCATGAAACACTAAAACTGTCAGTGAAGACCCAAGTTGAGACAGATCAATCAGGTCTGTCATGTATTTCATCCACTGACTGCTGAATGTGATTCTCTCCATAATCTGTAAATATCATGTATCACCTTTAGAAATGTGAACATGTATACTAAATAGTTTTGTGTTTCTAAAAAAGGTTAATCCTGTGTGAGATTCATAATTGCCCTGCTGTTCCTCTCTACAGGTCCTGCTCCAATGCAGAGACAGTATTGCCATCCTGCTCCCCATCTACACGACAACTATTGCCGGTACAATCAGGATCCTCCACCCCACCTTCAACAGTTCGTCATCAGAAATCTACTTCTTTAGCTGTGGTGAATAAAACACTTTCTGCATTTTGTTTTTCTGATGGACTATGTGTTGTTTCCCTCTGCAGGAAGGTTCCACAGAGCAGGCCTCAGCTTGAAGGAGCTCCATATGTCCCTCGGTGTGCACCTCCTCCTGATGATGTGATGCGTGAAGTCAGCGTGGGTTTCTCAGCTGGCCGAGGAGAGGCCACCAGGGAGGTCAGGATGACCATCAGCCTGCCTGAGGAGAGCAGTAAGCCACACCGGGACGCTGCAGAGGTTTGTAATGTTATCCTCTCCTAATTAAAGGTGTTTCACTCACCTCTCTGTTCCAGGGAATGTTTTTGTCACATATTCAGTGGACGTTGCTCAAGAAATTATGAACTTTGTCCGGTTTTTGATCAACCAGGGGTTTAAACCAGCAGTAAGTCTCCTGACCTTTCCTTCAGTGTTAGAGCCACACATGTTTTACTCACTTACTAAGCATAAATCTCCACAGATCGACATGTTTGACAATCCGATCCGAAGAATGGCCATCAATACATGGATGGATCGTCACCTGAATGACGTAAGCCTGACTGATGTTCTGTAAACACTCATGCAACAAACTCTTTTCTAAAAGCTGACAGAGTGGTGTTTGACAGAAATCAGTGCTTATTATCGTGGCCATCAGCCCCCAGTACAAGGCGGACGTGGAGGGAGAGGGAGGAGATGACGAGCATGGCCTCCACACCAAATACATTTACAACCAGGTGAGTTGGCTGTGAAGATGTGCAACTGGTATTATTTGCTGTGAACATCGCCTTCTTGTGGCTGACTGCAATATTTTCTGCACAACAACGCTCCTAATGTACCGAATACAAACCAAGCGGTGATTGTACCAGCACTTTCTATCCTTTGCCCTGGCACAGATTCAAAATGAGTACATCCAACAAGGCTGTCTGAACTTCAGACTGGTTCCTGTGTTGTTTCCCAATGCAACAAAGGTAAGAAGGAACTGCAGCTTTTGCATTACTTTCACGAAAATGTTCCTGTTATTTATTCTAGCTGTTAAGCATCTCCTGAGATCCACCTACACAACTCCTGCATGTCGTGTGGAGACAGTATCCAGTTGTCAATGTTCAAGGGACGCCCTGAACATGTTGCAAATTCATCAAGGAACACAAAAACAAACGGGACAAACTCATACATGAATACACAGGGAGAACATGCAAACTACCTGATCTAAAGAGCTACTCAACCCTTTTAGCGACTACTCCGTCAGGCAATGCAAGGCAACTTTATTTGTATAACAGACTTTTAACACAAGGCAATTCAAGGTGCTTTACATTATTACAAAAATTATAACAAATAATCATTAAAAGAAGGCTTAAACAAACATTTATAATCAACTAGAAATATGAAAATACAAGAAAGCATAGACAATAAAACGATGCATTTAGCATTTGATCAATATAATAATTAGTATGAAAATTAAAAATTGGGGAAAAAATAAATCATTAACATTTGAGTGAAAGCAATAATAGGATAAGTTACTCATGAGCAAGTCTAAATTAGTATGTTTTTGTTTTAGATTTAAAAGAGTTCCACATCTCTTCAGTTTTGCAGTCATCCGGTAGTTTGTTCCAGATATGGGGAGCATAGAAACTGAAAGCTGCTTCTCCATGTTTGGTTCTGGTTCTAGCGAGTGGTTAAGTCAGCTCGGAAAAAATATTTTTCTGATATGATCAGCACCCAGTATTATTTTCTACACTAAATTCATTTCTCTCCGTTGAGCCTTCTCTTGCTGATGTTTCTGATGATCTTTCTTCTAGATTCCTAAACTTTTTTTGTTCAAAAATTGTTAACATCAGAGCCTTGATCTCACCTTCGCTGGCTATTCCTCCTGATTGCGATTGCCCTCAGTTTTCATTTGATAGTTTTGAGCCCATCTCACTTTCATTGCTCACTGATCTGGTGGCAGAGCTGAACCTTCTGGTTCACCGTTGGATGTGATGCCCCCACACCTTCTGACAGAGGATTTCCCCGTGGTTGGCCATCACATCCTTAAAATCTTGAATGGAAGCTTAGCCTCGGGAGTTGTTCCCCATGTTTTTAATCAGGCAGTGGTCCAGCCAATTTTGAAGAAGCCCGGCCTGGATTCCACCTCCCTGGGAAACTTTTGGCCTATCTCAAAGCTACAATTTTTATCAAAGCTCCTAGAGAAGGCTGTTTTTATTCAGCTGTCCAACTATCTGCAGACTTTTGAAATTCTAGATTCCTTGCAATCTGGGTTTCGGGCTGGTCATAGTACTGAGACTGCCCTTCTCAAAGTTTTTAATGATGTTTTGCGGTCAACGGATTCAGTGTCTTATGTCCTCCTGGTCTTGCTGGACCTTACAGCGGCGTTTGACACTGTTGACCATTCTATTCTTCTGTCCCGACTGAACCAGGTGGTGGGCATTCAAGGAACTGCCCTCAACCGGTTCAGATCTTACCTTGGTGACAGAAGTTTTTTTGTGAGGTTGGGGGATTAGTCATCTGGAGCCACCTCTCTGCCCTGCGGGGTCCCCCAGGGCTCTATTTTAGGACCTCTGCTTTTTAACCTTTATATTCTCCCGTTGGCAGCCATTTTTAGACGACATGGCCTGTTTTATCAATTGTATGCTGACGACTGCCAATTTTATGTTTCTCTTAAACCGCAAGAGTCGGTGCAATCTGCTGTGGATTGCCTGAACGACGTGAAGGGCTGGCTTTCTAACAATTTTTTACATCTCAACTCGTTCAAGTTGGAGGCGATTTTATTTGTTCCTCCCTCTTCCACTGCAGGTAGTCCTGTTCTGCCGCCCTGTTTTTCTCATTTATTGAAGCCGACTGTTACAAACCTTGGAGTTATTTTGGTCCATCTGAATTGCAGATGGACTCCCACATCAGTCAGGTGGTTTGTTCTTGCTTTTTAAGCTTTGCCGGCTGTCTAAAATGAAGTCCATCCTGACTAGATGTCTGTGGACAGAATACAATTAAAAGTCTTCAGTTAGTTCAAAATGCTGCTGCTAGGATTCTGATGAATATTAAAAGAAGAGATCACATTTCCGCTGTTTTAGCTTCTCTTCACTGGCTCCCAGTAAAATCTAGAATAGAATTCAAGATCCTCCTTCTGACATATAAAGCCCTTAATAATCTAGCTCCATCATACATAAGAGACCTGATTGTTCCATATGTTCCTAACAGAGACCTTCGCTCTCAGACTGCAGGTTTACTGGTAGTTCCTAGGATTTCTAAAAGTAGAATGGGTGGCAGATCTTTCAGCTATCAGGCTCCCCTCCTATGGAACCGGCTCCCAGGGTTGGTTCGTGAAGCAGACAATTTGTCTATCTTTAAAACTAGGCTAAAAACTTTCCTCTTTGACAAAGCTTACAGTTAGAGATATGTTTATAGGTAGTTAGAGTCAGGTCAGACAGGTAGATAGGAAGAGACAGGTTAATGTTAGTAGTCAGGCAGAGTGTCAAAAGTTAGGAAGAGATAGGAAGAGGTAGAGTAGCTAGGTAGAGATAGATTAATGTAAGCCAGGTAAAGATCCGGAGCCGGTCGCGGCTTACCGCCGCGGAAGAAATGCGCCCCACAGGGGCCAGCCAGCGCCGGAGAGAGGTCCCTCAAGGGGATCCTCCCGCACAGTGCGGCCGCCCATTACCTGCCGGGTTGAATCCCCCGGGCAGACTGTGCGGACCCCACCCGTTTATCTCTTAAACGTTTCTCGCCCTCTTCAACTCTGTCCTCTCAGTTCTGTCTATTTTTCCTTAAGATAGTTGTCGACTATCGGTCTCGTGCCGGTATTTAGCCTTAGATGGAGTTTACCACCCACTTTGGGCTGCATTCTCAAACAACCCGACTCCGAGAAGACCCCGGCATGACGGGGGCCGTTACCGGCCCTACACCGTCCACGGGTCAGGAGGACTCAGACAGAGTGTTGGTAGCCAGGTCTCCTAGTAGCTAGGAGACAGGTTAATGTTAGTAGCTATGCTGCTTTAGGCTAGGCTGTTGGAGGACATTATTAGGGTCTGTTCCTACTTTCTCTCCTACTTCTCCCCAACTGCATGATGTGCTGTCAATTCAAGCACTAACCTGTTTTCTATTATAGTAGGTGCTCCGGATTAGCCCTGCTTGACGACCCTGACTAAGATGGCATTGCAGTGACGGAAAATTCTCCACGTCCTGCAACAAACTTCTGCATCAGTTCTATTGCTCTTTCTGTGTCTCTGTTATGTATTCTCCAAGCCACAGACGGTCGCGGCAGATAACCGCTTGTGCTGAGCCTGGTTCTGCCGGAGGTTTCTTCCTGTTAAAAGGAGTTTTTCCTTCCCACTGTCGCTGCATGCTTGCTCAGTATGAGGGATTGCTGAGAATTCCACGACGCAATCTTCTGTGGTTCTGTAATTTCTACACTAAACATTGTATTGTAATAACTCTTTTTGTAAAGTGCCTTGAGATGACATCTGTTGTGAAATGGCGCTATATAAATAAACTGAATTGAATTGAATTGAATTGAACTAGGCGCGACTTCCATACAGTGATCCACGCATTTGTAATCTCGCGTTTGGACTACGCAAACTCCCTCTTTTATGGATCTACTTCTGCTGCAGTGGCGCGCTTTCAGCTGGTGCAAAATGCGGCCTACTCTGGTGCTAACCCATTCAATGATTTATAGATTGACAAAAGCAACTTGAAGTCTATTCTCTGAGCTACAGAGAGCCAGTGGAAGGAGGTGTTGCCTGGTGGATTAAGGTATGCATCGAAGGAGGGCTGGCGGCTGCCAACTCCACCTCGCTACGATGTCGTGGCCGAGACTGGGTCGGTTTTAAATTCCACATTAGCAGGGCTGCTGATGTCATAAATAAAGGGAGATGTCTGAAATAAGGTTTGAGCCAGTAGCAATGCTCAATACAAATTCAAGTGAAGTGTAAAGTTTAACCTAAATAGGCTACTTAACTAATGCTTTTTGGTAGAAAATTATTATTTTACTAAACATACCAAAAAAACAGGAAATTATGAAGACATGTAGACAGTACTGCTATACACTCATTTATACAGTTCAGATCAGTATCAGTAAAAAAATTATGTAGATGTGAGTTGCACTTTAGACACTACTGCTGATTATTAATCTGCCACTCTTAATCTGTACTCAGCGTGCATGTCCTCAACAGTATTCCAGATGCCAGACACCCCTATCCCCATAAAAGGCCCCACAAAGCACTGTTCAGGAGAAAACAAACACAGTAATCCATCCATCCATCCATCTTCTTCCACTTCATCCGGGGTCAGGTCACAGGGGCAGCAACTTGAGCAGAGAGACCCAGACTTCCCTCTCCCCAGCCGCTTAGGCCAGTTCTTCAGAAGGAATCCCACGGTGTTCCCAGGCAGCTGAGGGATATGGTCCCGACATAGTCCCTCCAGCATGTCCTGGTGGGAAGTCCCCAGAACACCTCACCAGAGAGGCGTCCATCCTGACCAGATGCCCGAGCCACCTCAACTGGCTCCTCTCGATGTAGAGGAGCAACAGCTCTACTCTGAGCCCCCTCCAGATGACCGAGCTTCTCACCCTATCTGTAAGGGAGAGCCAGACACCCTATGGAGGAAATTCACTTCAGCCGCCTGTATCGATAATATTGTTCTTTCAGTCACCAACCAGAGTTTGTGACCACAGATGAGTAGGGTTGGGCATCATTTGCATTTTAACGATTCCAATTCCGATTCTCACTATCGATTCCTGTTCTAAACGGTTCTCAATTCCGATTCTTTGAGGTGCAGAAGAGGAAAAACAAACAAAACAAAAAAATTCCTTTGAAAAAGCCTTTACACAGGCCATTTTTATTTTATCTGTCAATCTGTCAATAAAATTAAACCTGAAATGTTACTGTAACTTAAAGTTACAGTGTGTAGTTTTTGCAGTACATCTTTGAAAATAGCCATTAAAATATTATGTAATATAATTACGTAAAGCACATTAATTGCAAAATATTGGTGATATTGTAAAATATGACTTTAAAAATCTGTTTTAAAATACATAGGCACGGGTCCTCTTTTCAGGGGAAAGGCATATTAGATGACGTCTTTACTTCTACTAGAGCCCGGACGGACAAAGCGCCCCCTACTGGCCGAAAATTACACACTATGCCTTTAAGTCAGGGGTAGATAAAGTAGCTACCAGCTAAATTATTTAGCTTAATCCTGATCTTATTTACTTAACGTTACCTAAATGTGGGCGACTCTACATCACTAAGGGGTTGCAGCCTTTTTACCACATACGGCATTACTTTTCTGCGGCACGCGGCAATTTGCTTCGCTGACGGCTTTCCCCTTGCAGTCATGGTGAATGGGGTTTGTCTATTTGCTGGCTGGGGTCTCTGGCCGGTTAGAGTAGCAGCAGCTGCAGCTGCAGTCTGCCTTATGCTAGTGTCACTAGTATATTCAAACTTAAGCTAGTCTGTAAAGAATAAAACAATCATCATTTTCCTGTACCTGATTCTGCTTCCAACGAGGAGTTGCTGGCTGACGGTTAAAAGTCCGAAGTGGAGGAAGCAATGGGAGCTTGAGAGCGATGTGCAACACATCAAACACGTTACATTTGTTACCACACTGTAAACCAGGCAGCTGCCGAAGCTGTTTTGTCGTGTTTGTTGTACATCCTCTGTTGGCGCTAAGTTTATCACAGGTGTGTCACTTTGCAAATTCATCCTTTTGTAAATTAAAATGAAGCCAGACTTTCGAGCAGCGTCTACGCTTCTTCTTCTTCTTCTTCTTCTTCTTCTTGTTTAACGGCGGTTGGCAACCATCTTAAAGTAGCATTACCGCCTCCTACTGTTCCAGAGAATGGGACAAACAGTGAGCTTACAATCTACATCATAATTTTTTTTCTTTAAACACTACACTCTATGATACACCCCTATCCCCTTTAGTAACCCCACCAGTTCCCTTATCTGTTCCCTACTATCCTTCAACACTCTCTTCAGAGTAAATTCCCTAATTCCCAGCTCCATCATTCTACTCTGGAAAACTTCTCTCTCCACATTGTAATCCTTACACCACAATATTAAATGTTCTACTGTCTCCTCCTCCTCCTGACACACTTCACAAACTCCTGTCTCATGTTCTTCTATCAACTGTAGCGCTTTATTTAGTGCACAATGTCCCAGTCTAAGCCTGGTAATGACCACCTCTTCTCTCTTATTACCCCTGTGTACCCCAATCCCTGTTACCTCCTTCTTAACATGATACAAATGCCTGCCCTTACTCCCAGAATCCCACCGCTTCTGCCAAACTTTAACAATCTTCCTCCAAACAACACTTTTTGCTTCATATTTGCTGCTTTTAATTTCCATCTCAATCCTATTTCTATTTAAAGCACCTTTGGCCAATCTATCCACTATTTCATTTCCATTGATTCCTAGATGAGCTGGCACCCAAAGAAAATAAACATTATTGCCACTACACCTTATTCTGTGTATAATCTCCAGAATTGTATCCAGCTGCCTTGTCTTTGACCAAAAAGATTGCACACTTGAAAGGAAAGATGCTGAATCAGAACACACTACCGCTTGTTTAATTTTTTTGAATGCTCTATCCATTTCAACGCAACCAGAATTGCTGCCATCTCAAGTGTGTATACTGCAAGTCCATCCGAAGTTCGTCTGTTTATTCCAATATTTTTGGATGGGACCGCTATTCCAAACCCAGTAGTTTCTAAATCTGGATTTTTAGCACCATCTGTTTATACATAAAAACATTCAGTTTTTATAATAAGTATAAATTGAACCTGTGAAAATGAAATGCTGAAACAAGATCCATTCTTCCTTTCAATTCTCTCTTCAAGTCCAGCAAGTACCAGTCAACATAAGGGGTCTTCATTAACCATAAAGGAACAAGAGGGAACACTATTACACGACATATTTTAAGGTCATACACCTGACCCTCCTTAGCCCACTGATTCCCCATCTTCCCAAAATGATCCTTCTTACTTTTTCCATACTCCCAGCATTTCAAGATTACCCCTTTTGTTGGATGTGTATCATCATGACCACCAAGATGAACCCAGTAATTTACAGCTATTTGCTTCCTCCTAAGATCTGGAGGCATTTGTCCCATTTCCATCTGTAGGGCATTTACTGGAGACGTTTTAAAAGCTCCAGAGCACACTCTAAGGGCTTGTGACTGCAGAACATCCAATCGTCTCAATACCGAAGAAGCTGCCGAACCATATGCCACCAGCGCATAATCAATACCAATCTAATTAAGGTCTGATTAAGTATTTTCAAAGCAGAACGGGTCGCTCCCCAATCTATCCCAGCTACAAACATCATAACATTAATAACTTTTTTGCATTTTGTTTCAATCCGGTCAATATGTTCCCTCCATGTCAGTCTTGAATCAAACAACACACCTAAATACTTAAAAGAGCTCACTTTTTCAACGTCCTCATCATACAGTTTCAATTTCAAAGAGTCACTCACTTTTCTTTCAGTAAAGAACCACATTTTTGTTTTTTCCACCGAAAACCGGAATCCCCACTAAAATCCCCATTCGACCAGGTGCTCAATATTTCTTCCTTTTTTCCATAATGCACCATCATCTGCGAACAAAGACCTGCCAATGCCATCAGATACATCAGAGAAAATATCATTGATCAATATGACAAAAAGCAGAGGACTTATTGCACTGCCCTGTGGCGTTCCATTCTCCACCGTGCACTGACTAGAAATCGTTGACCCAATACGCACTTGAATCTTCCCAACAGATAGGAATTTACGGATCCAGTGGAATGTCCTGCCACCAATACCCATCTTGTGCAGCTTAATTAAAAGCCCATCCTTCCACAACATATCATATGCCTTTTCTATGTCAAAAAACACTGCCAAAACAGACTCTTTATTAGCCTGTTAAACCCGGGTCCCCCATCATTTTTAACAGGCTTGAGACAACACATCATCTGACAGAAAAAATAGTAATAATGCACACCAAATTAAACAGAAGACCACGCGCTACAAGGCTATGTAACCTATTTTTACCAACCACAAACACAACTCAGATGCCACGTAAATAAGTATTTGTAAACAATCACGTATTATCATAGTTTCGTCAAGCCAGCCGCCACATTCTGGCCTCTACCGCAGCAAGCCTTTTTGCTAAACGCACAATCAACCACTCAAATGAAAGCAGAGACTCTACCGATTCCAAAGATACATCTGCCAAAACGCTACGCCAAAGCACTGCAGATATATAAGCCAAAGTATAACACAACAAAAAAAATCGGTTTTCAGAATCACAGTTGAAAATATAGCCTTACCTTTGCTGTTTTGCCGTGTAAAAAATATTTCTTTAGAAAATAAGCGCTATTTTCTGATAATTCCATCACTTTTGCACAATTTAAAACCTTCCAGGTGTTTCTTGTATAATTTCTGGTTCCTAGGAATTGTTTGCAGTGAATTCACGGATGAGACTGGCTTTTCCCCTAGGCTCTGTTCTCGGCTCCCTGGTTGGCTGACTGTATTGTCAATCTTGTTTTGCAACTTTTGGCATTATTCTATAGGCTTCTACGATGCCAACGAGGTGTCACTCATGCAAATTGACCAATCAGCTCCGAGTGAAAGTCTTATGCGTAAAATAAGAGTGTCAGTCGGCAAGACCGTCTTCTGACACAAGATGGCGCAAGACGCACGGACATAACTTTGTTTTGCTGCTTTCACTGTTTATATCTGATAAATGTCACCAGAAAGATGTCCAAAAGTCTTTATTTTAGGTCCACTGAACACTATGTGATATTAAAATGAAAAATATAACTTTTACACAACAGAAATAGAAATGGCACTTTTTGTGCCAAACTTTGCCAAACTGGACACCTCGCCTGATATGCCTGTACTAAAACCTCTCTAGTTGTGTCCTGTTTCACATAATCAGTTTCAACTTCTGCAGAGATAATGTCCACATGTTGTATATATATTTTATTGCGTAATCACTGTTGTTCAAGCAATATCCATAGAGTTTTTCAATATAGAACTATGTTTTTTTCAGGCGGAGCACAAAAGAAATACATTTCTGCTGTGTTTCATCTTCAATTTCTCCTAACCAGTAACAAATAACATGCATAATGGCACATCTATCAATTCTACTCAACATTACCTTTACAATGACAATATACACATTTTTCATGGGTAAGCATTTTTCGAGAAATAAGCATCAAAATAAGCCTAGGGTTTAAGGGGTTAGCCTGGGCTTTTCTAACAACATTTTCAAGTCTAATAATACCATCAGTTGTATTTCTAGCTTTCCTGAAACCACTTTGACAATTGACTAAAACCCCTTGCCTCTCCAATTCAAAGGACAGTCTTTCCACAATCATTTGTTCCATCAACTTGCACAAATTTCATGTAAGAGCAATTGGTCTGTTACTATCTGGTTTAGATGGATCCTTCCCAGTCTTTGTATTGGCACAATAACAGCTTCCTTCCAAATACTTTGGAGCTCTCCCCTAACCAAAACTGTATTACCCAAACTCAGCAGTTTGTTAAGCAATTTCATACCAAGGTTTTTTAACATCAAATAACTAATTTGATCCTTTCCGGGGGCTGTGGGCTTTGTTTTCTTAAGCGCCCTTACCATTTCCCCCATTGAAAACAACGCATCCAGACTTATATATGTATAAGCCCTATTTATTAGTGCCTCTGGATACTAGTTTAGTTTAGTTTGGCACATTCTATCTTTTCCTGCTACTGATATATTTTTGGAGCTATGAATTTTAGCCAACATTTTTACCATGACCTCTAGTTTTTCCTGATCTGTTACAAAGTTTTGTTGGCCTAAAGTTAGAACTGGATAGTCCCATTCCCGCCGATCACCTCCCATCCTTCAGAGCATGCTCCAGACATCCCCCACTGGAGTGGTCCTTTCTATTTTTGAGCAGAACAACCTCCAACTTTTCCGCTTTGCCTTTCTTACTGTTGTCCTGACCACTGCCACTGCCTTCCTGTATGTAATAAGAGCCAATATTAGATTACAATATCTAATATTAGATTACATTAGTATGTAATAAGTAATATTAAGGGTTCTTTTGAAAAATTTAAATGCCTTGTTTCTTTCCTTTACCGCAATTTGACATTCCTCTGTCCACCACGGCACCAAAATTCTATCTTTTTTTTCTTTACTTGTCGGAATTGAGGTCTGAGCAGCTTCCATAATTATTTCAATAAACTGATTGTACATATATTCAACATTACTTGACTCATCAACTCTATCAATGGGGGCCTCCACTTCCGGTCGGCCCATGGGTCCCCAAACCGAAAAAATTATGAATAGAAGTCAATGGAGGGATAAAAGTTATTTTCTGGTCCGCGTTGTCTTTCGTTTTGAATCACACATATGTTGTACTTCGATCTAAATGATAACTAACGATGTACGTTTCGACTGTGTTTGTCCAGTTATTTGGGCTTTATTTGATTGTGAAAAGTTGCATTTAAAATGCCTAGAAGTCAGAAGTCGCATATACTGTGTGACGTAATTTTGCTAACAGGAGTTAGGATTAGCTATAGCATGTAAAACACTCACCTAGAGCTTCTCCTCCATGCTGGCTCGCACGCCACCGACTGCTTTACCCCCGACATAGCTGCTACTTTCCACATGGACAGATTTATAAAGGTTTTCTCCGTGTTTAATGTTTCTTTCTTCATCCTGGAGGCTAAGACCCCAGCTCTCCTTCTTCTTCTGCAGTTGTAGTCCGCCAAACGTTTTTACCCAAAACCTAAAGTAACTTTTACCTCCGGTCGAAAATCGGGGTTTTCTCTGCATCAAAGTTAGTTTTTAAAATTTACTGACATCATATGTTCGATCCACAGCGCATTTCAAACTGGATCTGAAAATAACTTTTATCGCTCCATTGACTCTCATTCATTTTTTTTGGCAGTCGGGGACCCATGGACCGGAAGTAGAAGGGTGTGACTTAGGCTCCCCATTGTTTCTTCACATAATTTTTTTAACTTTATCCAGTCAGCCCTATGAAAACTCCACTTCTTATTCACCTCTCTCGGAGTTACCTGTACCTTACCTCCAACATCACAGAAAACAGGATAATGGTCACTTCCTACAGTAGTGTCTGTTCTGATAGTCCACTGACTTATTCCTGCAAGAATAATTGAAGCCAGAGTTAAATCCAATAGCAATATACTATAAATCATTACCTTTATCCAAGAGTCTGTATGGAATGTCTTCTTTGACAAAAGTTGCACATCCTCCCCCTCCACCACAGTCCCTGTCATTTCTGATTACCTTATACCCGTACAACACAAAATCCAAAAAAGATTTAAGCCAAGATTCTTGTATACAAATGACATCCGGTTTAACATTAAGTTCTTTTATTAAATGCTTAAACTCCTGGCCGTTGGCCAACAGACTCCTTGCATTCCATTGAAGTATAAGTACCATGATTGCATAGAATACAATCATGTTTCCTGACTTGATTGATGATTGAGGTTGCCCCTCACTTCTTCCCATGTCAGTCCTGCTAAACCCAAGTGTTTAATTGCCGCTTTAACAATAAGCTGAATTTTCTCCTGCTTAGATTTAACATCAGCTGTAGTGTTTATCACTCCTGCTATGAATGAAACTAAATCCATCTTGTCAATAACCAAACCATTTGTGTTGATGTGAGCCACCCCTTGACCCTCAGATGTACCCTGTCCTAAGTTGACATTGACCTGCTCACTCCCTCTTATTACCTTAACCGCTTCAGCATATCAAACCTTCTTCTCCACTCTCACTTTTTGGATATTATTTTCTCGTTTCATTCTCTCACATTTGGCATACGCAACACTGTGATTCCCACCACAACTATAAGACTTTGGTTTAACTCCAACTCCGCATTTCCCATATTCGTGAACTCCACCACACAGAGCACATCTCCTTTTTTCCTTACAGTTTTTTGCTATGTGTCCAAACCTTTGACAGTTAAAGTGGTTTTGGAATATAGGTCCTCCCTGTATAACTAATGAATCCGAAAAATACTTTTCTTGGCAGATTTCCTTCATCAAAATGAATCAGAATAATTTCACTATCCTTGTTATTACCTCCTTTTGTTTTTTTCATCCTTTCCACAGAAATCACTTTTCCTCCTTTGATTTTATTTTTCAGATCATCCATTTTTACAGTAATAGGCACCCCAGAGATTACCCCCTTACATCCACCTCCCCTCTGTGCACCCACTTGCCCTACATTTTCCACTTTAAACTTCCCCAACTGCTTTAAGTTCAGAGCCTTATTAAGCTGCTCTTCATTAAACACATTGCACTAGAAGATTTCCATCTGAAAGTACCTTAGCACACACTATATCTCCCACTTTACTTTTAAGTTCAGCTGTCAAGACAAACTGACTCATTTTTATAATATTGGCTTGAGTTCTTTCATTAAATCTCAAAACTACAAACTTTTTTGTTTTCTCTCTAGCTTCGAATGAACCTTCACCGCTGCCACCTCTTTTACGCTTTTCCCTCCTCTGCTCACTTTGCATTTGATCCATAGATATTTCCTCCTCTTCATCTAAATCAATGAAATCTTCCCAACTGCTCAAAGCTGGCCCACTCACGGAACAGTCGTGCTCAACCACTTCCAAGGGTAGACTATCATCCACGTTTGAATGTGCCGCACTTTTCCAACCAGTTTTGCCATCAGATACCGCCTTTCTGCTTCCTGACCGTTGTTCTCAACGGCTTTTTTCTCGAGACATGCAAGCTAACAAACGTTAAAACTCAGTATAAGAAAGCGTGATTTCAAATTCTCCGTTCAACCGACCACTTCCGGCAGCCAGCGTCTACGCTCCATCTTATTTAGAGTATTATACAGTCTATGGTTCAGAGCAGTGACATTTTGCTGTGCTCGCTGGGCGGAGTAATACCTAATACAAACCCCAGAAACAAATGCGTGGCCCGTACTATTTTGTTTGCTCACACTACTGGCAATTAGGAACTGAAAAAAAGAATCAAAAGTCAAACATCTTCTTAACTGTTCCGGAACCGAACGTTCGGAACCAGTTTCTATTTTGAACTGGTTCTCGGTGCCCTACAGATGGAGCTAGGAACGTAGATCGACCAGTAAATTGAGAGCTTTGTCTTTCGGCTCAGCTCTCTTTTCACCACGACAGACAGCGCCCGCATAACTCCAGACGCTTACCATCCGTCTATCGATCTCCCGCTCCATTTTCCCCTCATTCATGAAAAAGATCCCCTGAAGCGACCGAAAAGCTTCCCCTGGGCCTAGAAATCCTGTCCATAAAAGTTATGAAAAGGATTGGTTACAGAGGGCAACCTTGGAACCAACCCTCACTGGAAACAAGCCTGACTTACTGCCGGCAATGCGAACCAAGTTCTGACACCGGTTGTACAGGGACCTAACAGCCTGTATCAAAGGGCCTGGTACTAAAAAAGCAGAGGGGGGGATATTTTTTGTAACTTTTTATTCATGAAAATAACAACAGGTTTGTGTATGCTGGGTGTAGGGCATCTTGCACATGTATGTTCCCTTTCAAAACTAACAAAAAATGTGAAAAACAAAATTATTGTTGACATAAAGAATATTAAGATAATATTAAATATATCAAGATGATTAAAATTAAAGATAAGAATTAGATTAGGAATTACACCCACAACTCTGCATATTTTTCTGTGGGGGAAAAAGTTTGCTGCTGGACCAGAAGCACCTAGCAGGGGTCGGGTGCAGAAATAATTTTCAGGAGTAAGAATTAATACCCTTGGATTATTAAATCGTGCGCACGGATTTGGGGTCCTGCAGGTGAATTAAGCCTTAATAAGTCATTGTACGTTTATAAATTACAGTTATGTCTCCACCACTTAAAGACCTAATGTGGACTTTTTTAAATAGTCCATCCACCAGCGCAAATTTCATATAATCAGAATCCAAACTGAATGGTTTTCCACAATCTTATATGGTTTCTCTATGTGCGAATCCTACAGCCTAACTTGCAGAGATTGATGTAACATTCATTAAAGACTTGCATTCAAAAGTGGGTACAGTATCATCAGGTAACTGATGATTGCAAGGTGTTCTAATTAAGCTACTCCACCAGCTTCATCACAGATGCAAGACGAACAAACACTGTACAACTTTTGAACCATGTCCACAAATTTTGCTATTGGTTTGTCTTCAAAGCCACTTAAAAATAAATATTGATTTTGCTGTGCATGGAGTTGAAACAAACTTGGTCACCAGTGAATTTAAGTATGGCTTAGTCATCTTATCTAAATGTTAAAGGAATAATGCTCTTTTTTTATTGTAAAGCTTTGAAAATGTCCAGCATGATACCCAAATTCATACGCACAGTTTAATAAATTGTGGGTACGTATTTGGAATCCATACCCGTGATTTATTACACCTCAAATTATCTCTGCACCTGACTCCTAAGAGAGATGAAGGAAAGATTGTTGAGTGTTTTTTATAATTGTATTCCTCTCGTCTGTCAAAATTGTGTTAATTGCACTGAATCTCCTCTCCTACTCTGCCATAGAGACTGAGAACATGTGAAAGGCAGCCACCAATGTTTTGAAGGTGTTTGCCTATGGTGTCTTGTTACTTGTACCATCCAAAGAGAAGTACAAGGGTTGCAAACTTCATTTGTAGGGAGATATTACCAGCGAGGGTAACATAGAAACATCACCCTGATGAATTAATGACCAGAGTGGGGGCCACCACAAGCAGAGGGGGAATAAAATTCCCCCCATTCCACACAGCAGATCACACCCTGCTCATAGTACTGGAGTAACGCCCACAGGACTACTCACCCTCCAGGATCTTGCTGAGCAGCACTCACTGCTGGAAGTGTCCACCAGCGAATCGAGGGTTGCTGCAGTGACAAGCACTGACCTCGTTGCGGCCACAGCTACGGTCAGCCGCCTCAACAATGGAAGCATGGAACATGGCCCACTCGGACTTAATATCCCCCACCTCCTCCGGGATGTGTTCGAAGTTCTGCCAGAGATAAGAGTTGAAACCCGATCTGACAGTAGACTCTGCCAGACGTTTCTAGCAAACCTCCACATTTGGGCTTGCCAGATCTGTCTGGCGTCCTCCCCATCACCAGAGTCGACTCACCACCAGGTAGTGGTTGATGGGTAGCTCCGTCCCTCTCTTCGCCTGAGTGTTCAAAACATGTGGCTGCAGAGCAGATGAAACGAAAACCAATTCAAGCAGCGAGCCGCGGACTAGGGTATCCTGGTTCCAAGTGCACAAATGGAGCCCCTTATGCTTGAACACAGTGTTTGTTATGGACAATCCATGATGAGCACAGATGTCAAGGGCTTAGAACGGGGGTGTCATTCCACCGACCACACTCTCCAGGTCTCATTGACATTGCCCACGTGAGCATTGAAGTCTCTGATTTAATGGTTCTGCTCATCATAGGGGTCTTTTGGCTGAACTTTATCTGATCTCTCAACTAAGACCAGTTTGCCATGACCCTACCTGGGGATTAAAGCCCCCGACAACTTAGCTCCTACGATCATTGGAACACTCAAACCCCTCAACAATGATAGCCAGCCCAACTGTCAAATGACATTTTAATGTAATCGTAATGATTTAGAGGTTTATAGTTTTCAGAATGGTTGGCTCAAGATGGCAGAAGTCTGCTCCTGTGTTTGCCCCTCTGTAATGCAGAAAAGATACTGACCGGCCATGACCCCTTGGTAAAATTGTAATTATTAATTTATATTATTTATATGGACACTATCAAACAAGGAGCCGTGCAATAAAAGCTCAAAACATTAAAACAACAATTAAAATGATAAATAAATAGATAAAAACATAAAAACACAGTTAAAAGAATAAAGACACCAACAGAGCAAAGTCTCATGCAGAGTCAAATGCCTGTCTGTAACAATTAGTTTTAAGAAGCGTTTTAAAACTGGGAAGTGAGAATGCCTGACGAATGTTCAGTGGTAACACATCCCACAGCTTCAGTACATAGATTAAAAAACGCCTGTACCCCCTGAGACTCCTCTTAGAGCTTGGTACCTCCAGGAGAAGCTGATCCTCTGACCTGAGGCACCGGGCTGGGGTGTAGGAAGAGAGAAGCTCAGAGAGGTACGGAGGTGTCAGATTATTCAAAGACAGTGGTGTAACGTGATGCCTCTTCCGCACTCCAACCAGAACATAAGCAGTAGCATTCTGGGCAAGCTGGAGACATGAGAGGGACTGGCTAATGGCGACGTACAGCGAGTTACAGTAATCCAGCTCAGATGTAATGAAGGCATGGATTACTGTCTCAAAGTGCCGATTAGATAAAAACTACTTCACCTTCACCAACTGTCTCAAATAAACGAGGCTGGACTTTACTACTGAGCTAATTTGACAAAACTTGTCCATCTAAAACCCAGATTTGACATAGTTTATGTTAATAATACTCCCAGAGAGTAAAAACTGTTCTATTTCAAAAATCTTTGCATGCTTTGTCTATGAACGACATATCAGGACTGCAGGGACATCAGGCCAGTACCCATCACCTCATCTGTCAGTTAGTGAACTAAACTGGAATAAACCATCACAGAGAACAGAATTAGGATTTTAGCTGAAAAGCACATGAATGCCATTTTCTGTCTCTGATCGCATGGCATCTGTTTTCTACTTTAAAAATATGTTTGGGGGCTTTGTAATGTTCTGAGAGAGATTGAGCTAGAGTAATCACTGATAAAAAAAATGAAATAGTCTGTAGAGTTGAGATAAAGGGAAATTGTGAGAGTGACAAGCCCCTTGGTCTGGTGACATGTTCTGCTGCCTCTCTTCTCTTAGAAACACGTCCCTGCCTGGCTCCAGAACACCAGGATCTACCGCTGGCCCATCGACACCCAGGACCTGCTGCTGCGCCTGCTCAGGGAGGAGCGCTACATCATCCCTCAGCGAGGGCCTGACCTCACCCTCACTGTTAAGCCTTTGTGACCACACCTAAGACACTCTTGGAAAACAGCTTTACTTCCCAGAAGCTCCACATACACATTAAACAACATAAACCCAGACTGTCCCAATCAGATTGAATCTTTGACTTTTTGTTTTACCTTTCTGTAGATTATGGGCTGTTTCACCTTCAGTATTTTATTACTCAAGCCACACTTTTAGAAGAGATGAAAACTGATAGAAACACCCAAGAACATCTGTTATTGTAGCCATGGATTATTGCTCTGTTTGTAAATAATAATGTTGACCACCGGATGGCAGCAGAAGAAGCTATAAATTCAAATCAGATTAGTTTACAATTGTTTGGTAAACAATTTTATGCTTTAACACTAAACAATCATGCAAAGGTTTCAGCATTCATTCACATATTCCTTTCTTTGTAAGCATTTTATTTTATTTATTTTTGTGTATGAAACGTTTTTACCATTCAGGTACGAGAAAGCTCTCTACCTCTCTAGGAGGTATGAACACATCTTTACGTGAACAATACAAACATTATTTTTTACTGTTGAATTTCTGATTATTTTAACTGCATGTACTAAATGCTTATTATGTCATTATTGATCACACACTTAAATAGATTATATAAACTTCATTTTACGCTCTGCAAATGTTTGAGATGAATGACCAGGAGGTGGCAGCACGTGTCAATGAAAACACAACAAGAACTGGGACTGTTTCAGATTCTGCTGGTTTGCTTTGTCTTTGTAATAAAATGATGGACAGAAAATACCTGATGGCGATTTTATCTGCTAACTGGGTGGAGTAATAAAGCATCAGCATGTTAACAGGTCTGTGAGAGCCACAGCTCACATGTCCGGTCCAGATGTTCCACAGCAGGGTTCTGATAAGGAAGCATGGTTGGGGGGGGGCTGAGGACCTGCACCCTGTTCTGAACCCCCATCCTCATTCAGAGGGTTGTTAAACCTGCCAGCAATGGATGATTTGCTCACAGTTGTTATAGGTGTGTGTGTGTGCGTGTGTGTGTGTGTGTGTGTGTGTGTGTGTGTGTGTGTGTGTGTGTGTGTGTGTGTGTGTGTGTGTGTGTGTGCTATCAGCACCAGGTGGTTTTTCTGTAAACACCAGTTCAGCCAGAAACAATAAATCTAGCCTGTGTTATTGTGTTGGAGGACTTGCAGGCCGCTCCACTCAGCCTTATCAGTAACAGACATTTTCCCCATTTAAGGACTGGACCCTGGTCCCCCACCCCCCCACCCCCACAGACTTACATGCTACAACATGTATATATTTATTTTCCAATTTTAAAAGCTCAGTTAGGTTGGACAGAAAGCATACATCATCAGACTGACTCACATCTGGAGTTGGACTCCAGCATTCTGAGACATAAATCTGTCTTGATGGAAACCATTCCACTGTGGCTCAGTGTTCAGGATTGTTTCCCCCCTGGAAGGTCAACTTTCAACCCCAGTCTTTTGTAGCTTCCAGCAGGTTTTCCTGCAGGATTTTCCTTTATTTGGCTCCATCCATACTTCCATCATCCATAACCAACGTCCTTGTCTCTGCTGAAGGAAAGCATACCTAGGCCATGATGCTGCCACCACCATGTTTCACTGTAGGAATGGTGTGTTCAGAATGATGTGTTGTACTACCATTCTGCCACATGTCCGGATGTGCAGGGTGGTCAGAAAGTTCTGTTTTGGTTTAATCTGCTATCTCTTCCTTCTCCACTGTTTTATAAAGGCCTGATATGTGCAGTGCACAACTAAAATTTGTACTTCTCCGCTGAGTTGCGGACTCCTGTGGTTCATCCATCTCATTGGCTGCTTTTCTTCCCTTTTCTGACAGGTCCGATCACAGCCATGTCTTTGCAGCAATGTTTTCCATATTCCGATGATTAATCTAACCTTACATCAATGACTCAACGTAAGTTGCAGGGATTCTTTACATAGATAAGTTTTTAACTGATTGGAATGTTTGTATAATTGTAGTGAAATGACTTTTCATAATTATCCTAATCTTAGAAAACTGTTCCACCTCACCATCCCTACTGCTCACAGTCCCCTTCATTAGATGGAAGAGAGAAGAGAGTTTTCTCTTGCTGCTTGAAGCTCGGAATGCAGTAGTGTCTCTCACACATATGTTGATGAGCACGGCTGGACACCTGACTGAAAAGAAAGACAGTTTGAAATGTTTCTGCGAAACACTTATTTTGTGGAAGCTAAAGCAGTGTCAGCCAGTTAAATCATGGTGACCAAAATGATTGTGTTTTACTAGTTTGTTATACTCTAATACTCTACCAGCAGCCCATGGCTCGTCCAAATGCATTCACACCAAGCTGTTTCCAACTCTGATTGAGCTCTGCAGAGGTGGCAACATGAATCCCATCAGAAAAAAACGTTACCCCTCTGTTCTCCATCTGTCTTTACAGCAAATGGACCATTTTATGATAACATAGTTTATTTCATGTATTTCTGTAACAGACTGAATAGAAAGAGATCATGTACAGTAATGTTTCTGAGATCAGCACAGTCATCAGGTTTCTGAAGTTGTTTCCTCTGTATTCGTGCAGAACGCTTCTCCACAGGTTTTGTTTAACAAAGAGAAGGATTTTTGTTCCCTCCTAATTAATCGAATCATCTTTATTATTGATAACGTTATAAATACAATGTAAGACTTGCATTACAAAAGAAGATAGGATTTTTCATGGTTTAGTACAAATACACTCTCAAACTTTTCCAAACTATCCATTTCTGATCCTTAATTCTGCAGCACTTATCCCAGTAATGTATTAGTGAACATCCACCCTTTCAGCACATCTTCAGTCTTCATTTCAGGACAAAACCCTGAAAAAGTTCCAGAACTTTGCCCCTTTACATCCCATATTCCTCTCCATCACCATCACTTGTCTTTTAATCAGAGGTTTATATGAGCAGAAAATGACTCTGTTTCCTGTGGGACCATCCACGCTGAAATCATCTGCACTTGGTGTACTATGAAGCACTTTAGATAAAAGCTCCCAGCAAACACTACATTAACTGCTGCATATATCATGCTTTTTAGATTAGTATGATGGTAAATTTGTCCCTCAAATGCGCTCCACTCCTCAGGCTGGCTGCAGGCAAACCTGGGCAGATGCTTGCTGATTGGCTCATTAGGAGTCGGCTCTCACTCAAGGTCAGCATTTCTCTGTCACACTAAGGGAACCTCTCTATCAATGTGAAGATGCTTATGAGGTATTTTTCTTTGCCGCGGCGTCATTAAATGTGATGTCCCCGGGATGAACCGGACCGAACCAGCTGTTAGGATGAGGGGGGGGGCTGCTTCGCTTCCTGCCACTTCCAGCCTGTTCCATTAGTCTGAGTGGAATCCTGAAGAGGCAGAAAGGCAGCTCTGCCAGGAAGGCAGCCTCTAGAGCCATCCAGGAGGAACACTGGATGGAGGATGAGCAATGTTCATTCTGAGCAGAGTCTAAAGCAGAGTATGTGTGACAGGAGGTCTGTAGGACAATATTCTCATTGTTTGGAGCTTTGTTAACATATTACCATAAACTTTGTTTTACTTTACTCAAATTTTATAAAATGAACCAACCTAAAGTGCACAGTTTGAGGCAAAAGGAAAAAGGTTTATGTATTTTTACTGAGCCACCCTTAACTCTGATACCCCCTAATTAACATGCAGTGCAGTCCACCTTTGTGTACATCATCAGATACAAAGTGAAAGGGTAAGTTCATTTTTTTCCAATCTTGACCTTATTTATAGCATGTATTATGTCCATTTACTCACCCAGACAAGTTTGGAGCCATTTGGAGTCCTTTGGGAGAAGTTTATATCCAATCGTGATCAACATACATCCATATGGAAAGCATGCATAGAAAATGTGATGTCTGTGAATTTTAAAGCCACATTTTCATTCATTTTTTAGAGAAAATAGATTTTTTTTACAGGCGGCAAAAGTTACTTTAGGTTTTGGGTAAAAACCTTTGCGCACTACAACTGAAGAAGAAGAAGAAGAAGAATCATGGCCTCCATCTATCACATTGAGCCTTTTTGTCCCAGTCTTTGTCTGTCTGTGTCCTGATTACTCCAGTTTCCCCTGATTACGTCCCTGTGTATACATGTTCCCCTGTGGCCTCATGTGTCTGTTTGTTCGTAACGTTGTCTTTCTACGTCACTTCCTCACGTCGTGTCCTTGTCCTGTGGTATTCTGATCTTGTTTGGAATTATCATTAAACACAAGCCTTAATTGCTCTGGACTTATCTCTGCATTTGGGTCCTCATTTAATCAAAAAACCTGACAAATTCCGGCCATGTCAAAAGTAGCATCTATGCTAGGAGAGACACAGTCAGTGAAGTTATAGCCAGCATGGAGGAGAAGCTCTACAATGTCTGGGTGAGTTTTTTAAATGCTACCTAGTGGTAGTGTTAGTTGCGGATGTCATAAATATAAAACTTCTGATATGTAGGCATTTTAATTGTGAATATTTACAATCAAATAAATCCCAAAACACATGACAAACACAGTCAAATGCACATCCTTCGTTATTTAATATTACGTACATCATATGTGTGATTCAAGACGATTCAAGACAAAGCGAACAGAAAATATGCTCCAATGACTTTCATTCATTATTTTTGCGGCCAGGGGGCAACAGGAAGGGGAGGAGACTTAGGCTAGGCTCCCTACAGGAAGGGGAGGAGACTAATGTTGCGTTCAGACCGCAGGCTTTGTCAGCGTCAGCAGTGTCTAGATTACATGTTAAGTCTACGTGGGATGCCATTGGAGGAGCGGCTCAGTGTCTTCAGCGCTTTGTGCGCTACGGTTCCATCAACTTTTCGAGCTTTTCCTGCTTTTCAAGCTTCAAAGTTCATAACGCTAGCAACGCAGAAGTACAGCTAGTTAAACTTTTGATTGTCCAATCAGCAACCAATTAGAGCGACCTACTGTAGTGACGTTGCCAGACGTCGACGCTGCCTAGCCAACCACGGTCCGTGAGTGTTTAACACTTCCAGCAGAGAAAGGCCCGCCTAAGAGCTTTGCTAGCTTTAGCTTAAACATGTAATTTCTGTGTGTATGCGTCGATCTAGTTGCTTTATGAGCGTTGCTTGACGCTGACAAAGCCTGCGGTCTCAATGCAGCATTAGTATCCCTACAGGAAGGGGAGGAGACTTAGAACATACCTGATTTTTAACCCTCCGTATCGTTGCGCTGACACAAGCAGCAGGCTGCGTCTTGGGGACGTACTTGCTTGTGTACTGCACATTCTGCTGGACTGTTGGGGCAGAGAACAGCCATCAGACTGGATTGAGTGGCGGATTTGTACTTTAGAGCCAAATCAAACATGGCGACCACCGAGAAGATAATCAGATGGTTAATCTTCAGATTACGACAGAAAAAGACGGCAGCGGTGTCGTAGCAGGTATGTAACACCATATTTACCACAATTTGTGCTTTTTTGCTTGCTGCTTTTGCCGCCGTTGACTCCCTGTATCTACAGCTGGTCAAATAGCACTCTAAAATCCCCCTAGTGGTAACAGTCATATTGCCTCGTGATGATTCGTTGCGTTAATTTCAGAGGATGTACACAAACTACGCTTGAAATAAACCCAAACTTACACGGGGCGGCCATGATAAACATGCGTACGCGTAATTAAAAGCAAGTATTTTCCCAGGCCTAAGGCTCCCCATAATGAGAGTTGATGGGGTACGTCAAGTGCAACCTCTACATAAAGCAGTATCTGCCACCAAACCTAGTGCTATTCGTCTGTGAGTTTGGAGCATGTCTGAAGTGCTTCTTTGTTGTCTTCTGGGGTTTTTACAGGTGTTTAATCCCATTTATGACAAACTAATGAGGACCCATGAGGATCATAACTCATTCTGTGCTCAGATCGTCTTCAGCAGTTGGAGACGTGCTTAGAGCACAATGAGTTATAATGCGTCTTTGGGGGAAAAAACAGGTAAATATCTATATAACTATCAGGTTTATGGTCATTAGAGTGTTTGTTACTATTAGGTTTTATTGTGTTTGAATGACATTTTTTGTCTGTCAGTAATAAACTTATGTTGAATAAGTTGGCGCGAAGTTAAGACATGCCTTTCAGAAGTGCTAAAATAGACGCTAAAATAGCCGGTGCAAACATTTTAATGCTTAATAAATCACACTCTGCCTGGAACGCATTTGCCTATTCTTCTCCCAATATTTTACATCTTCTTACAGAAATGCCGATATTGCATATTCAGATTAGAGAAAAGCCCTAAATGGATTGTGTGCGTCTTGTGCCGGGTTTAACAGGCACAATGCTCTCTGCATCCTTTAAGTAAATCAGGTACGGCCTGTTTTAGCGAAGCGGTGCTGTTTGACCATTTTAGTAAGCGCACACCGTTGATAAATCAGGCCCCCACTGTATATACAACAGAGAATCTGTGGCAAGACTTTAAAACAAATGCTCACAAATATATCCTACACATTTACAGATTTCTTATGAATTTTCTTAATTTACATTTCTACAAAATTTTAAATTTTGCATAATTTTCCTTCTGATACACAATGATTTACTGTACTTTCTGCTTTTAAATTCAAACAAGACAGAAGTTGTTGTCTTTGGACCAGAACCTTTAAAAAGGAAACTGCTTAATCAATCACTTCATCTGGATGGCATTAATTTGGCCTCTGGTAATAATGTAAAGAACCTCGATGTCACTTTTTAACAAGACATGAGGCCAAGTTCAGGTTCTGCTGGAGGTTTCTTCCTGTTTAAGGGGAGTTTTTCCTCTCCACTGTCGCTACATACTTGCTCAGTATGAGGGATTACTGTAGTTAGAGTCTAAATGTACAGGGCAAAACCTCACATCAATGACTCAACACAACCTGCTGGGATTTCTTATATAGAAAAATTTTAACTGATTGCCATGTTTGTATAATTTTATTGAAATGGCATTTCTTGTAACGTGCCTTGAGATGTCATCTGTTGTTAATTGGTTCTATATAAATAAACCGAATTGAATTGTTGTATGTTGGTCTATCAAACATGTTTTTTAGGAGGATCTGAACAAGGAGATGGATTTCTTTAGCTTTTAGAAGAATTTTGGTATCTGAAAAAAATCCCTTGGTTTGCAACTTTCTTTTACTGAATAACCACAGTTATCAGACAGTGAAAGTTACATATCTTTATTTAAATAGAGTGAAAGCACAGCGTAAAGGAAAAGCTGAAGAGTTTAAAGTACATTCGGGAAACAAGAGGAATGAAGGTTAGTCGCAGCAAGATAGCCTACACTTGTGCAAATGAGAGAGGTTGAGGTGGAACGATAAGATTTAGAGAGTAGAACTAAAGAAGGTAGAGGACTTTGAATGGTCTAGAGCCATGGAGAGAGTGGAGAAGGGTAGCTATGTGACGTGATGCGTTCAAGTATTCCATGCCCTGGTGGTGAATGGTTGGACATGGTCTTTCCTCTCCCTTGTGGAAAAAAAACAGATCCTGGATGATTCTCTCAGCAACCTGAACTTTTCTTCGCAGCATTCTGATGTCCGATGTAAGGGCTGAATAGAGCCACATTAGATAGAGTGGGAGAAGTCTTTACCTGGGGGTTGGTGTACAGTCTAGGTTTTCCCTTATGCACCATGTGGTCAGCTGTGCAGCCTCTGTCCTGCATGCACTCATCCCAGCTCAGCAGCAGAAAGGCAGCCTAATTAAAACTGCTCAGGTTCCAGTGTGGATTAAACAGACTCCACTACCTTGCAAGGTTAGAAATGGAATCACCTTTGCACATTTTTCCCAAAACCAATTTATTTTTGAGTGCATAGAATAAACAGGGGTGCAACTATAAAGTGGCAGCGCACATTTAGGAGACAACAATAAGGTTATTTTTCTAGTTAACTTCGACTATTCTCCCCGTTATTGTTACTTCCGTTATGGCTGTGACATTATTTCCTTATGAATAAACTCGTTTAAGTAGGCCTACATAGCACTTCATAATATTGACAGAGCCTCTATGGCTGCTGTATATCTTTTGAAACCAACCAGTCTTATAAGTCGTGAACTGAATTCCGCATTCTTTGTAATCCTCTGATTATGGACTGATCTGCCTTATTTTATTTGGAAGCCTACTACGGAAGTAGTGCTTTCATCAGGTCTAACTTCCCCCTGCGTAGTTAGTTCACGTCCTGTATGTAGCCTATTATGGAAGCAGGGGGAGCAGAAGCGGGGGGCTGTGTGACCGAGCAGGACTGGCTGGGATTAGCTCGGAGCCGTGATTCGGAAAGATAAGGCTACACACCGGAAGCCTGCGTAGCGTCATCCTCGGCTCTAAACAATAACAGCAGTTAGCACCCAGTCCAGTCCAGCATGGGGCCAGCAGCGCCCCAAGCAGCGGCAGCCCTCCGCCATCGAGCCTAGCTTTAGCGGCAGCAGCACTCGACCCTTTCACGGCCGGCGGTGACAGCCTGGAAGCGGGGAGAAAGCGGGGAGCTCTGTCGCTGTTTTTCCTCGGACAGAGGTGACAGCACCACTCCGACTGGCCCAAAACGTCCCGGAATCTGATGGACTCCCAGCCGCAGTAGTTGGTCTGTTTTTAAGGTTTTCTTTCTTCTCTGCCGCTCCTTCTGACGGACGCGGCAGTCATGTTTGCGGTGCGCATAGTCACCGCAGACTATTACCTGGCGAGCCCCATTAAAGGCCTGGACCCGGGCTACTCTGAGTTCAGGGACAGTGAGGTGAAGAAGGTACCGGTTGTGCGGATATTTGGAGCAACACCAGCAGGTCAGTCGCTCTTTTCTCTTCCTTTAGAGAAAACACTCTCACTCACACACACACTCGTGCTTTCTTGTAACGCGCACGCGCATAGCGGGGTCTTGCTGCTGTTTGGAGTCTCGCGCCCAGATACGGGTGTTGCATGCGGAGCGGCAGGAAGGTGTAGTTCGGCTGTTGACGCGTCCTGAACCTCCACCTCCTCCACCTCCACCTCCTCCTCTCTGGGCTGCTTTGTTTTCTCCCCCTGCTCCATCACGCTGTGGTGGTGGTGGTGGTGGTGGAGGAGGAGGAGGTTCATGGAGGACATGTTTCTGCTGGTTCTCCTGAGGAGCTACTTCCATCCCCAGCATTGTGCCGGATCGGCTTGTTCTCAGGGCAACCTGTGGAGCGTGACCAGCGGGCTGCATTCAGTCTGAACACGGTGAAGCAAAGCGCCGATAAGCTCCGCATGGATAGCAGATGATGAAATGTGGGAGCGGACTGGATCAGAGTCCAGATTTGGAGAGCAGAGCCGCTGCTTTTGTTGTCCGGATCAGATAAAGGGAGACTCCTTCCTTTGTGTGAGCGCCATTAATTCCACCCATCTGTAGAGCTGTCCTAGAGACAAACACAGCAGCATGTACTCACACACCTCAGCTTCATATGAAAGATACCACACACACTGCAGTGTGTTCCGAATGATTTGATCATTTCCAGCCTTCTCCTCCTCCTCCAGACTGCCTGCTTTGCTTTCTTTTCTTCTTCTTTCTCTCACTACAGATTAAGACACTATCGGGTTGCATTAACTGTATATTCAGATGGGTTAGTCCCCCTTGGAAAAATGAAAGTAAATTTTTTTCCAACCCCCAACATTGCAAACTCCTCTAAGGATCTATGTCCATTCAGGATTAAAGGATTGAGTGTAGGTTTTAATTTGGCCTTGTTTGCATCTATTTGTGTTTAAAACAAGGAGATTTTCTTGATGATTTTATCAAAACAGAATAAAAGTGGTCTGTTATAAAACATTAATCTCAATTGACTTTTATCTGACTGGGGATTATGTTTGGGAATAAATGTTTAAGGAACAGTCAGGTACTGAGGGAAGAGGAGAAGAAAGGTCCAACCTGCTGAGAAAAGATTTCATCCTAAATGAGAGATTCCACTCAGCAGCATCTGAGGATTCTTCATTTTCAGCAGATGACGGTAAATCGTACGATAAGGAAAATAAGAGAGCAGTCAGTTCTTTAAACCTTTTAAACGATCCTACACCATTAAGTAACTGGTCTTGCTCCAGTTGTGTCTGAATGGTAGCACCTCTAACCATCTTCTCTGGTTCTACCATAAATGTGGAACATGAGGCAGAACAGATTCTGCTCTCTCTGTGGACGCTTCCCTCCACATTCTCAGTTTCATCTCCTCCTGCTCACTTTGCTCCTTTTTATGACTCTATTCCAGGAAATAAAACCCCATCACCATCTGGAACATATCGAAGTAGACGGGGATCGCTCTCGTTTTTCCCCCAAAATATTTTTCTTCATTGAAAAATCCGACCGCACCCTTTCAGTTCCACTCACTCTTGATGCTTTCCTTTTGTCTGTACGTTGCGTGTGATTGACCAGTGAGCAGTTGTGGTCATTCTGTGGCAGCTAATCCCTGTTTTCAGCCACCATGTGGCTCTGCTCTATCCCAGGCCTCATGTTCCCTGTCCTTCCCTGACCTAAGCTGTGAAGACTCCCGCCCATCAGTCCTGTGTAATTTGATGCCACGCTTCCTGCTCCCACCCTCCCGTCCCTTCTTTGGAAGTCTTCAGCGGCGGTCCTGCTGCTCTGGCTCACTGTTGCATACAAGGGCATTCCTGGAGAGAGGAGCCCAAAAAAATCTGTTGCGAAGCTACAGTTCAGCAAACTTAACCGATAGGAGTTAGTGCTGTGGTGTCTTCAGCGTTTTGAGTTTCCAGAATCGATGTTCACGCTCAGTGAGAACAGGCCTGGCCCAGATGTTGTTCTGGGTCCTGAGACAGAGACGCCTGCTGCTTTGGTTCTTTACTTGTGCGTCTAAAGGTTTATTAAGTATGTATAAATGTAGAGAGTGGAGCTGCATGAGTAGTCGACCTGAAGGGGGCGCCAAGCAGGGAGAGCTGTAGCTTCTTCTTCACAGTAATCCTTCATGTGATGTGGAAGAATTCCTTCTATTAAAAGGCTAATCCCCTGACTGGAGGGGCTCCTTAGACAGACACCCATTGTCCCTGTACTTGTTTACTTCCCTTTAGGAATGAAATAATCAGATTTTTTGGTTTGATTTCTTATCTATATTTATGGATGTTTCATCTGCCGATAACAAACCTAGCTTATAGATCTTTCTGGATTTTGATCAGCAGTTTTGGCCTTGGGATTACGTCACACTGTGTGACAGAGGCAAAGTAAAGATTCTAACATGGTTAGAGTTCCTTTCTTACGCTGTCTGTAGCATATTATATTAGCGATTAGCAGCTCCGTCCATTTGAAATGTTGCTAACATTTCAAGTGCAGCGTTTTAATGGGTTAAAGCACAGGGGTCAAACTCCTGTCCTCAACGGCCAGTGTCCTGCAGCTGACCCCATTTAACCTAACGTCCTGCTGAGAATGCATTTTATCCTTTTGATTCAGGGTTGTTGGACGAGGACCACATCTAAAGGTTGTAGGACACCGGCCTTTGATGACTGGAGTTTGACACCATTGGGTTAAAGGATAAAAATTTGGCTCTGTTGACCTGCTTTAGTCTCTCTCTTGCCACCGAAATGAACAGACATGGACGCTATCTTGTAGAAAACACAGGCTCCAAATTAGAAAGCTTCTTAAACTTTTTTGCCCCCTTCCTTCATTTGCTGAACCATTCTGATGCTAAAGATGGCAAACTTTAAGTCTTGCTGTGGCTGTTATAGTGGGGTTATGGATCTACGTCACTTCCTGCTCTACTGTGCGTGGTCTGCAGAAAGAGCCATGATCATGTCTTGTACTGCTGCTGGTTGTTAAAAATAGATTTGATAAGAAAAACAAAACATGTCAATTCTATAGAGATCCATTGACTCAGAGCCCTTTAACGGCAAACAAGACAGTTTTGGAGGCAAGCAATCAGAAACATGACTGGAAGATGCAACAATCTGCAGTGATCACTTCAGGTGATAAACTGTTGTAGTAACTGACAACGTCGCTAACCAGTAGTGCAACTCCAAGATAACCAAAAATAATAACGGGAAGCGGAGCTAATTTTTTGTTGTTTTGACGATTTTGTGACCATAGTGGCCTAGTGATATGGAACAGGATAGAAACAGAGAGAAAGTTGGAAATGATATGCAACAAAGGTCAGGAAGAACGGGACTCAAACTCAGGAGAACCGCGTCGAGGCCTCAACCCTGTACACGGGGCGTCTACTCTAACCACTACGCCACGCATCGAAACCATCGCTAACTTAAAGGGCTGACGTTCATTTCTTCAGATAGATTTTACGTTTATCCACGATTGACCAACAAATGATTCCTCTGTAGCTTCTACACTAAAGATTAGTGGTGTAGTCTTTGTGCTCTGGTAGACCTTCTGCTTAGCATATTCTCGCAGTATGTTTCCATGCACATCCAACTGATGACTTAACCAGGGTTGAGAGTCGTGTCTCAGTTTACATGTCACTCAGAAAATCAAATGATTAAATCCATTGTGTTGGACTCTGTGACGCTAGGTGGCGCCATGCCTCGTTTTATGCTGACATTCTCCTGTTGGACTAGAGTCACACAGATAGTAAACAGATGCTAAAGTCCGTGAAGCAGACGGAGTAAAAGCAGGAGATGCAGAATGAGAAAATAAATGGACAACAACAGCTCTGCCTGCAGCACAGACCATGCAGTAAGTGGTGTACTGGTGGATTGGGTTTTACTTGTTGCTGCTCGGGCTGTTGCTGTTCCCAATTCCACTTCCCGAAGTAGGAGTTCCAAGGCTTCTAAAAGCACGGCTAGTGGTGATGGCCGTATACATGGAGAGAAATTTGATTGTCTATTCACATTATCTGGGTACCTTAGTCTGGTTTTCTGATAGATGTTGCAGAATATTCGCATACAATTCCATGGGGTCTGTAACTGGAGTTGTGTTTTTCAGATACACCACTTTTCACCAGAACATTCCCTTTTGGCAGCTTTCAGACACCAAAAATTGTACCAGAGGATCCTGATGAATCCTCTGGGTGGGGGTGGGGGATACGACGTAAACCGTGCGGCGGGCGTGCATGTCATTTCCCCCAACATGGTCTTTTTTACTAGAGGGCTGATGAAACAGCAGAACTCATCACATTGCTCGTCTATGTCTGCATTTCTGTGGACATCAGCTTAAAAGACGAAGCTGAACGTAAAATAGAAGCAAAACCAAAGGAGTGTGAAGCAGGCTATGATGTACATCTGTCCCTCCTTATAACGCCGTTCATCCTCACTGTTTTGCAGACTTTTTTAGACCATTTTAAATGCTTTCTTTACACTAACGGGCATTGTGTTCTGTGTTTTGATTGATTGGAGGCTATTATCAATCTCCTTTGTGTCATGTCTCCTGCACTGCTAAATTTATCATGTTATATCATAAGAATCTTCTTTGCAGAAGAAAAAAACAGCACAAACATGTCCATAACTTTGTTCCTCACTCGGAAAAAGACAACCACACCGAGACCTTCAGTGGAAAAAGAAGAAACCATATTAATACTTTTTTATGCTTTTTGTTCTGTTAAATGATGTTTATCTTCTGCAGGATTATTTATAACCCTGCAATAAACAAGGTATACTACTACTGTATACGTAAACATGTCATCAGTGTGTGCGTTTACAGCTTTCCCAGAACAGAGCCTGACATTCTGAAAGCAAACACCCTACCGTGAAAAGTGCGCTCTTGTTACTAGGTCTTCAGCTGCAAAAATATCGGTAAAGGTTATCCGGACAAAGTCTGGAACGTGCTTTCAGGCTCAAAAGTAACGTAACACAGTCCAGAAAATTACAGTTTTCATGGTCTGTCTGAAAGGGGCTCAAGTCCACTTTGGTTTGACTTAAGCTGAGCTAACTAGTACACATGCTTTTCAAAACTCTGATTTCAGTCAGACTAAGGCAAAAATTCAAATTCCTCTTGCTGCATGTTAATACACTGAGTGGTCAGATGTAGATTTTGTGGCGCGTCTCCATTTTCCTTGCTTCCTGTTAACTTGGGTTCAGTTCTAATACCTGCCTGGGTTGTCTGTACTTGGTTTACAACTAATGGAAACATAGATTTATTGAATTCCCCTCCTCTGTTTGACAGAATGAGTTGTAAGGTGTGGCATCTGGATTCAGAGTGGCCTGTCCAGACACAATCTGGGCTGCCACAGTGGAACACAGGCGCTAAGGTCTTCCCCCTGGCGCTCACAGACGTCTGTGTAAATGCCAGGGAAACCTGGGAGGAGGCTTCATCCTTGAATACTGCAGAACCACAGTCTGAATCACTGGATCCTTTAACTACAAACATGCTGATATACTAGACACAGGGTAGTTTGATTAGAAGTCACCTAACTGGATCATTAGTATGAATCACATGTAGCGGTTTTTATCAGCTGTTTTTGATCTAAAGGAGACTTCTTCCAAAATGACTCTCCAAGCAGAAAAATCTTCTTCATTTTTCTTCTGTTCACTGAAACAAAAGCCTCTCAGTTAAGTCATAGCAAAGGTCATGTCAGAGATTTGTGATTACAGCTAATTCTATCTCAGATTCATTGTTTTGTTCTTCATACTGCTCATGTATCAAGCTCCACCCACAAGCAGTCCTGCATTTGAAAAGCAGCCTTCATCATCTCTGTACATCCCAAAAATCCTGTTTCCCCTTAAAGCATCTTTCACTGTCATACCTGAAGAAGAAAAGGGGCATAAATGACGCTTTAATGGTGTCGGTGCAGCTGCTGCTACGCCCCAACACCAACCCTTCTTCAGCAGGCTTCCTTGTGTGTGTCTTAGCATACAGTGGCTGCCTTGTTGTCCTTGCTGCTGGTTTGCCTCATTAAATTAGATTGATGGTTCTTCTGAAGGTACTTGAATGTCCCCCAGCGAAGACCACAGGGATGACAGTGCCACAGTCCTCTCCTCTGCACTGCTGCCCCTGTTTCCTGGTTACAGATGATAAGTGTAACATCTGGAGCTTTTAGAAATGTCTCTGTTGAAAACACTATTAAAATAGTAAAATCTGAAGATTTATCTTCTGCTGCAGAAAAGCAAAAGCCTTTCCTGCATCATAGTCCAAGATCTACCTGGAGAGCACCTAGACAGCTAAAGCCGACCACCACTTCTGATGCAGAGGGCTAATAATGGGTTAAAATGTAAAAATAACAGGGATAGGCCTGTGCGGTATACCGGTTCATACCGAAAACCTGTTTATTTTTGTCAATATATGAATTTTATATTTACCGCAATATCTGTGAATAGCTTAGACATCCTCCAGAATGTTTGATGTCGGAAAGTGTTACAATGGCGAGCCATGTCACTGCTACAGACTTCTCACCACAGTGTGAATTGTGTAACGTTTTGACCTAAGTAAGGCTGCTGGCAGGAACTGTCAGAGTGAAGCATACAATGCTGACCCAGAGGAGCGTAGCGCTGTTTGATCGGCTGAAGGAACACGGGGACAATGGCGGCAAAAACTGTAGGAAAGAATGCAACAGTAGCTTAAATTGATGTATATATTGTATATAGGAGTGAGAGGGATATCATTTTACCGGACCAATCAGTCCATAGGTGGCCGTTTTGGGTCGATTTGGCACGCTTGGAACCAAGCTGATGTAGTCCCAAAAAATGGGTCAGCTGGGGTCAGTTCGGAATCGACACAGGAATGGAAATTCCCGTTCTGTACCGTACTGGCACTGGTGGAAATGGGGCATTAATGTCTAGGGCTGCAACTAACGACTATTTTAATAGTCGACTACTCAAACGATTAGTCGACTAATCAGATAATTATTAAATTTTTCTTAAAATTGGCATGAGATTGCTTTAATTCTGTGGAAAATGAGAATAAACACAAGAAAGGTGGGAAGTTCAATGAAAAATGCATTTGATACGCAAGGACTGCTTTACAAATCATGTATTCAGCGTATCCAGGATAAAAAGCTCCCAAACTTTAAAAGTTTTGTTACACGCAGCTGCTGTGTTAGTCGGTGCCATTTCTGTATGCTGCCACTCAGCAGAGAAGCTATTGTGCATGTGCGACTCTCGGCAGAGATTGTAATGAAGTAACAATGAAATTCATTGTCGACCATTTCTATTATCGACTTTTGTCAACAACGTCGACAAATCGTTGCAGTCCTATTAATGTCTGTGGACAGGAAAGATAATTCTGGAAGGGTCATGCTGTTTTACAGTAGTTTGGATGAAGCTTCTGACTGGAGAAGCTGTTGTATCGCTTGATAGCTGCAACATTAACAGTGTTGATGGTCATTTTACTACGCTTAACACACGCCCTGTGTCTGATTATGGCTGTGTCCGAATTCAGGGGCTGGATCCTTCGAAGGACCCGGTCTACTCGGTCTACGTGGGCTGGGTCCTTCGTCGACCGGGTAGACCGGATGTTAACGGCTGTGAATTTGGACGGTCTAGCCTTCAGTTGAATTCCCGCCCCCACTTTGCCGAACGTCCTGTCGCCTAGCAACCGCGATCACGCTAAACCAGCTGGTAAAGCAAGAAATATTCCCCAGTGTTTTACTCACCTTTTTTACTCTAGAGGAGCAACAAGTTTTACTGTCTGCACCATGTTTTATATCTCTGGCTGAGAGGTCATCATATCAAGATAATTTTTATTTAATCCAGGTTACTACTTAAGATAGCTACTATCATGATAATTTCTGCAATTGAATGACTATTGATCAAATGTACAAATTTGTAATATTAAATTTTTTATATTCATTTTAACTGTAAAAATTATTTGAGCTTAAAATTATATATGCCTTTTAGATCAAAACAGCATTTTCTAATTTGATTTTATATATCTATGATTTTTTTTCTACCAAGCATATTCCAAATTGGCTCTTCCTAAATAAACTGAATTGTTTTTTGTAAACAACCACTGCAACAATAACTAACATTGTGTTTAAACAAAACTGCAGGTCATAACACTTTTCTCCACATCTGCCTCTTGGGATGAGCTTGAAGATGAAGCTGCTGGAGGTCTGTGGGGCTCTCTGGTTGGAAAAACATAAGCAGCCTGTAAACCCTGATGATGTATGCAGTGGACAGCATGACGAAGCTGCCCTAAACTCTCTGCAGACCAACCTGTATGATGTTCCCCTCGTCAACCAGAAAATATTAAAAAATATCTGTATTCAACTGATCCAGCAATACTGCCCGTTTATTCTAATTAAGCTTAAAGAGGTCATTTATATAGATATAAATAACTGCAAAAAAACGTATCCTAATGCCAATATGTTATGTTATTTTAAACTGTTCAACGTAAGCTTCTTTAAAAACACTAATACAACTTTTAATGAAATGACTTCATGATATTTAACATTTTTAGAAATTAATTTATTCACAACCATCGAACACCTAAATAAAAAATGTGACAAAAACATGAATGAAAAAAAAAAAAACAGTCCATCCATTCGGTCCCTGCTCTCCTCTCCAGTCTGCCTTTGCTGCTTCATATCCTAAACAAGAAGACAATAAACATAGTTTACAAAAAGAGCAACACAACAACATTTATGAAATATATATTTTGTTAAAGTGATCAGTCATAAATTATGTTATATGCCCTTCAGCAAATATACATACAGTAGGTTTATTTTTTGCTTTCAAATTAATTTTTCGGCAAGGGATTAATTTCCCCTGCAGATACAACTCCTCCTGAATTTTCCTCATTAGATAGAAAATAAATAGGAGAGGAACGTGAGAACTGTATTGATTTAAGAATGCAGACCTGTAGTTTTCACAGCAGAACAACAGATCACAGGTTCTGTGTTGAATGAGGCTCAATAAGAGAGCATAAACTGTGTAACTGGATTTAATCTTCAACCTCCAAACCACCGTGCCCCGATTTTCACTCTGTAAAAATGGTAATGATTTCTCCTAAGAGGAGTTGACTTTTTACTTAATTTCCCAAAGCAGAAATTAGCTGCGTAAAGATGAAGAAACTTTTACACTACCCGTTCAGCCCGCAATGAATCTTGGGATATGTGGACCAGTGAAGGATACACCGCAACGGTCCTTCAAATCGGGGAGAAGTCGGCCGGATTCGTCGGCCGCATTTGAAGCAGTCTTTGGATTTGGACAGTCCTAGTCGCGGCGCTGTGACGTAACCGGCCAACAAATCCGGCCTTCGAAGGATCCAGCCGCTGGATTCAGACACAGCCTTATTTTATACTTAAATATGAAATGAGCTAACATCCCAATACTCAGTATTTTAAATACTACATAACACTTAGAGGTAACACGCTTACATTAGTAGAGCAGCTGTGTGCTGCTGCAATAACATAAAATTCACACGTGTTTTGATTAGTCGACTAATCATCAAAATAATCGGTCATTAGATGGTTATCAAAATAATTGTTTGTGGCAGCCCAACCATGAACAGATACTTCAAATGTTAAAACTGGACAATAATTTCACTGAAAATGTTTATTGTCACTTAAAGTAAAATCTTGTGTAAGAGGTTGCATTTAACAAGAAGTTAGATGTTGTGCAAATAAATCAAATGAATAAAGGAGAGAAAATGCCACCAAAAAATATAAACAAACAAAATTTACCGTTCTTTTTATGCAAAAAAAAATGCTCTTCATTCCCAAAAAAACATTTATTTTGCTGCATTTTCGCTTGTTTCTGACCTAAGCTTTGCAAGAGACAGAGAGAGGCGCTGTTCATTACAATAAAATGCTGCACATTTTTCTAGTTTTTAGATGGAAACTTTGAATCCGACAAACTGGAGAAGCATGAAGTAAAAAAACTAGTATTCAAACAGGATGAGGCGTTATTAAACGTGACAATCAAGAGTTCGTTGTGGGTTTGCTTTTGCAAGCACTTAAACAGTGTTGTATTAATGTCCACGACGGCTCCGTTAGCAGGTAGCTAGTGCATTAGCTTTGTTAATAAACATGTTTACTCTCTCATATTTTGGGCTTTTGCTCATAATCAGTCTGTGCGCATTCAGACTCATTCTGCCAACACGGCTCACAAATAAAAACCAACCAAACAGATAGCAGTAACATACAGCAGACGCAGCCGTGTGTGAGTATATGCCCTCTAGATGGGGGTGTTTGGGTGATTTATAGGGTCAAATACATAGCGTTAGTAAAAAAGTGGAAAACTTACGGTGTTTAATGATTTGCTGGAACTGCTCCTTGATGCCGTCGTGCTTTTATGATGAGCCGGTTCCATTTTGTAAAGCCGGCAGATGACAAAATGGCTCCCTTTTATTTTAAAATAGTTCCATACCGTTGAACTGCGCGTTCGGATGGAGGTATTTAAGTCAACCGACTCACTGATGCTGACACTACTTGGTCCCGCCCTGTTTTTTTTGTAAGTGATGACGCATCGACGCACATTTTTTGTGTCAACGTATTTTACGTGTCGACGTAATCGATTACGCCGACGCGTCGTCCCCAGCCTAGTCGTAGTCACCGTCATGAACTCTCTTTCCTCCTCATGGTCCAGTCTTAATGGAACCATGTTCCTTTTCCAGTAGGTTTCACACGCTGCCCAAGTCCTTATGATCAGCTTCTAATTCTATCGCAGTGTACAGTTAATGTGATGGAAGCGAGTAGAGGGAAGGATGGAAGAAGTGTTTACCTCTCCAAAGATGTGGAGTTGAATCTTTAGCTTGAGTTCTGCTGACATGAGAAGCTCTCAGGAGAAATCCAATGCCCTGTTTCTACAGTCCGCGTGTTTGACCGTTCTCACCGTCAAATCGGCCCTCGGAGCAGGACCGTACTGGGCTGGAGGTGGTCCGCTTTCAGCTGCTGGACGAGGGCAGGGTGGTCCTGGTATGGCTGGGACGGTGACACTGGCGTCACACAGCTTAAGCCTAGTTTATGCTTCTGCGTTTTGACGGAGACTGATTGACGCAACGCCATTATCCATCAACGCAAGGGCTCTCCGTCAACTACACAAGGACGCACTGAGTAGAGCCCCAAACTTTAACTATCCGTCAACGGATAGCGCATGCATCTGATTGGTCAGTTTCAGTCAACAGCCACAGATCGCATTACCAGAACGGGGCTCTATAGTCCTGACAAGAACCAGTAAATACGACCATATTAGTCCAGTGCTCCGGTCTCTGCACTGGCTTCCTGTCGCTCAGAGAATAGAATTTAAAACAGCTCTGCTTGTGTACAAGTCTTTTCATGGTTTGGCACTGAAGTATATCTCTGACATGTTAGAGACATATGAACCATCTCGGGCCCTGAGAACTTCAAGGAGGGGTCTCCTGGTGGTTCCCAGAGTCAACAATAAACACGGTGAGACTGCATTTCAGTTTCAGGCAGCTACAATATGAAACCATCTTCATGAGGATGTGAGACAAGCCTCAACTCTAACAATGTTTAAATCCAGGATGAAAACAGTTCTTTTTACCCGTGCATATGACAACTGAAAGTATTTTATCTGCACTCTTGCTTTTTATTGTAATTAATTATTTTTATCTTTTTTCTAGGTTGGTGTTTTTATGTTTGTTTGTGTTCTTAATTTATGTAACTGTGAAGCACTTTGAATTGCCTTGTGTATGAATTGTGCTCTACAAATAAACTTGATTGCTAATCAGTAGTTAATGCAGCGTTTGGCCACTATATGCTTTATATTGAAATTGTTTCCATGTGTTTCTAGAGGATTCTATGAGCTGCACTTCTAGTAAAACGCTTTACAGCTTAATCAAAACTTACTTTCTGTCGGTCATTGCTCCTTGAGGAAGAAATGCTTCCACAAGCCTAGAAAAAAACAGAAACGGCTCTGTGATAGTAGGCAGAGACGGCATGAAAACGTAGCGCCCCCTGCTGGCCTGGCCAAGCGACGCTGAAAAAACTATAGAGAATGGAGTGGAAGAGCGGAGTACTAGAAACAGAAAACGTCTCCGTCAATACGTCTGGGTCTGAGTGCATCTTTGCGGTCGGAGAAGCATAAACTAGGCTTTCGTCCTTTCATTGGCTGAAGTCATAACGTCGCCTCTGCGACAACAGCTACAAAAACTACTAGTTTTCAGTTCCAGCCATTAAGTTGAGTTGGTAGGTACAGGTAAAGTCAATTCAATTCACTTTTATTTATATAGCACCAATTTACAACAAAAGTAATCTCAATACAATCATACAAACATTCCAATCAGTTAACTTTTCTTTGTAAGGAATCCCAGCAGATTGCAGCAAAAGATGGTAGCAAGCAGCAAAGAGTGTGGTCAACGGAGGAGCTCCACACATGTGCTTTTTTTTTTTTACACTTCCTCGTCCCTGCTGTTTGATGCCACAACAGCGTCTGCGCCCGCTTCTGCAGAGTCCTGTCTGTGGTGGGTGGGAACGCAGACATGGAAAGTGACCATTGCCCTACAGCGATCCGGTCTGCACCGTGCCGCTCCGGACCTCTCTGTGGAAACGAGGCATTAGTTCCAGGGGGAGAAGAAGGGTCTCTGCTGGTCATTTCATGTGTGTTCATGTAGATATCTTTTACTTCTGCTGTAAATTATAAACCTTAGTTCCCAACAGGTCAATCTGTCTCTCCTAAATAGTTTTTAGCCTGTTTCTTTTTCAGACTGTCATCTGTTAATGTTGCAGCAACATCTCTAGTAGAGCTGGTAGAGAATCCGAGGGGGAGGGGGCGTTTGAGAGAGCAGGCATACATGCGAGCAAAGCCGCCGTTCCCACTTCTCATGATATGTGGCGGAGAGCGAGAGACGAGGCATGAATATCAAATTTCCAGAAGCAGAGAAAAAGGAGGGCAGGCAGTGCTTGGAAATCTCTGCTGTTGTGTAGCAGAGCCGCAGCATCCTCTGATCAGTGTTGGTCTGTAGATGCAGATAAACTGTCAGACACTAACACACACTGTCATCCAGCAGGTAAGGCTTCTTCAGCCACAGCAGTTCCATTCGAACTGGTAACGTCTCTCAGTAGCAGAGCGTACAGTCCAGTTCTCTGCGTCTGGTCACCGGTGGATGAATGGAAATCTGTCTGTATGTACACCAGAGCTGCTGCAGCAACCTGAAGGATTCCCTCTCTTCTGCCCACAGTCTGCCTTGCTCTTCCTCTGGTGTTTCCTGGCATTCTTTCAGTGTTCTCCAGAGCTACTGTTCGGCAGGTTTTAGAGACATCCCAGCTCCAATGGCAGCTGAAGAGTTCATTCATCTATTTATCTGTTCGTCTGATGCAGCTGTGGTTGAGCAGCCATGTCTGCGAAACTTGCTGGACGGTAGGGGTGTGCCATCTCCCACTATTTTAATTCATACTTAATTTCTACTTTCAAATCTTTTCTGTTTCCCTTAATGGTAGTATGCAAACAAATCTATGCCCTGACTATAAAAGCTAAAGGTGCTAAAGCTAAATGTGTGTTGGAACTAGAAGTATAATATAGGGTGATCATATTTTAGTTCCATAAAGGAGCACACTTGGTCCAAACTTTTAAGCACTTTATTCATACTCTGTTTACTTTGAAGTCAGACGCAGACGTCTTGACAGACATTTTCTGTTCACAGAAAACTCTAGAAACACAAGGAAACAAACATAGCAGCCTTTTTTGTTGGTTCCTTACACCTCCTTGTGTTCAAAATTGCAAAAGGAACAGATTAGATAAATGATCCTTTCAATATAAAGGGTGTGGTGGCCAAACGCTGCATTAACTACTGATTACAGCGATAATAGAGCCCCGTTCTGGTGATGCGATCTATGGCTGTTACTGAAACTGACCAATCACAGGCATACGCTCTCCGTCACATGGATAGTTAGAATTCGGGCCTCTACTCCGTGCGTCCTTGCGTAGGTGACGGAGAGCCCTTGCGTTGGGGGATAATGGCGTTGCGTCAATCCGTCTCCGTCAAAGCGCAGAAGCATAAACTGGGCTTAAGTCCCAGCTGCTTTTCAAATGATGTTGACCCCACTCATCATTGCTTCATAATGTCTCCTAAACATGTTTACAGCCCAACAAAAAATTACGCCATTATTTAACGGGTCTGTTTTACCATCATGACAACTCTTAAACTTTTACAGCTCATCCGTTTACATAGTTTAAGCTTGAAATGATGAATAACAAGGAGTGTGCCCTTTTGATTGACAGGTTTCAGCGCTAGCGCTGTTGGCTAGCAGCTAGCTCCAAGGAAGGCCTTCAGCCTCAGGGTAACCTTAACTGTCTTGACCAGATTGTTTTTCTGTACTTGACCATCAGTTGCGTCGACAATTTTTATTTGTTTTTGGATGTTCGTCATGCGGTTATCAGACAGAGAGCTTGCTGTGGTATTGATTGTAGTAACCTCCGATTTACACCAGGCGTGTGAGCAGCGCGTTATAGTAACGACTCGGTCACTGCAGTAGATGGAAACCAAGGCGTGTTTCAGCCGCATCACAGAAGCGTCTCGCTGTGCCACTAAAGATTGGGGAGATTGGGTTTTATTTTTGAAGCAACACGCTTCCAAAATGCGTGAAGCTCCAACAGTTAAGAGGGCTAAACAGGAATGGTAAGTATCTGGTAAATTTCAAACAGACATGTTCAGATTTGAGCTAGCTTAACATTACATGCTTACAGGTGACCAAAGGGCCCCGTTCACTCCCTGCATCTTAATAGGAAATCACTGGTGATTTTATTTTTTTAGCATGTATTGTGTATTGGGAAGAATCTGGAAATATGATATGTATCACGATACAAACGGGCTGATATAATATATAGCGATATATATTGATAATTTCTTACATCCCTAGTTCAGATACTGATTAACTGATTAAAAATTGTGTGGGGAGCACAAATACATTTTAGATCTATGCTGGTAAAAAAAAAATAGCATTTTAGAAGTGCGGGCAAAACTGTCGATCATAAACAAATATCCATCTGCTCAACTACAATCATGGCACATAAAGCAAACAAATCATTTTAAAATGTCATGTCACCTTTCAGAAAAAAGATTTTTGGTTACAGGTATTAAAATACGTGTTTTTGACATTCATATTAAAATATTAATATTTTAAGATTATATTATTAAAATTGAACATGGACTTACAATAGTTTATTTAATTTAGCAATTTTACAAAAATGTAGCATTTTTTTGTATCAGGTATTTAAACTGGTAATTAATGTGTAATTTTAATGTTCTGGAAATTAACCATAGACCTTTAAGAATAATGAAAAGCTTGAACTCTGTAGGTGTCCAGTTCCCTTTGGTCAAAGTATTGTGAGTTCTTTGTAAATTTTTTTGTATTTTTGGGCGTGACAAAGCACAGCCAAGATGGCGGTGGTGAGATGTGCCCATTTGACTTCATTGAGAAACCTACGGTTGACATACGTTTGGGTATTCCTTAGGCATGGCACATCCCAGCCCCATTTGCTGTTACCAAGGAACAGCGACTATTATCGAATGCCTGATACCCATCATCCGGGAAATTAAATGTAAAAAAAATTTCCGTGAACCCCCTATAATACACTCGCATACCACTAGGATTACGTGTACCCCTGGTTGGGAATCACTGATCTAGGCCATTCACTGGTACAGTATAGTACAATATAAAAAAATAAATATAACAGAATCAGCTTTTGATTTTAACCTACACTCTAAACAGGTCGACTTTAATAAATTAATTTCTTAGTTTTGAATCAATTATATCAAAAATAATTATAAATTTAAAGGACCTGTTCCAAGCCCTCAAGTTTAGCTCTCTTGTAAATGACAAATATAATCAATTTATTTTATCTGTTGCTGCAGTACATCAATCTCTTCAGTCAATCAATCAATCAATCAATCAAATGCAGTTCAAAGTGCTATACAAAATAAAAATTTACCCGACATATGTCCCCCACCCCCTATAGACACACACAAGTTAAACATTCATACCCCCCTTCCCCTATCATATCCCTATGTACGCTCTGGAACAACATGTCAATGACATTAAAATAGACAATATAATGGACACTGGGCTGAGAGCAGATGAGCCAGGTTTGAACGGGAAACTCAATCAAGGGAGCCAGCCATCTGCACCAGCAGCAGCAGATCCACAATAGGGCTGAAACCATCTGTCTAATTACTCTATTTACTCGATTCCAAAACTTGCTTGAGGCAAAAACGCTGCCTCGAAGCCTCGTTAAATTCCTATGACACACACTATACGCGCGGGGATCTTGTTCCAAACTGACTGGTGTGTTTGGAAGTACCTATGTGAAGATGCCCATAAACGGCAGGAAATGTGTAAAGTTTGGGATCGTTACATTCTAAAAAAAGATTACAAAGTACAGTGTATTTATTGCAAAGTAGAGTTGGTGTACCACAGCAGTAAGAGCTCAATGATCCAGCATCAGAAAACATCCACGTGCTGTTTTACCAAGCGTCGCTGAAACAAGGTAACCTAAAACCTCTTTACATTGATGTTTGCTCATTTTAATCGCATACTGTATTTTTAGCGATGTCATGATGCTGTTTGACTAGACATGATGTGTTACGTTGAATATTCACGTTCAATTGCAAGAGAGCCTTGTCCACATGTAGCCGGGTATCTCACAAAACAGAGGTATTTTTCTACAGTTTGGCCTGTCATCCACATGTAAACGCAGATGTTCGGCACAAAAACCACACCTTTTAAAAAACTCCGACCAAAGTGGAGATCTGCGTTTTCTCTGTTTTCAGTATTTGTGTGTGGATGGATGAGAACAGTAACAGTAAGGTCTAAAACGTTTAAAACCAACAGAGTAAAAGCTGTGCTGCAACCAAAGTAAGAAAAAAATACTTTCTTATTCTCTCCTGACACAGAGACTCCTGTGTGTTTTAGAATGATTGAGTGATTATTAGCAGGGACGTATCCAGGAGGTTAATAAAGAGGGGCTAAAAGGGCCCAGGGTGGGGCTGGGACTGTAACACCAAAATAAAAGCAGAGATATTCTTCTAGTGGGGACCCAATCTGAGCTGGTCATATTTTAGATTTTTCAACTGATAAAAGGACATTTAAAGTTGTTCGTTTTGCTAACGTTTCTGTGACAATGTAGTCTCAAACTCTGCTTGCTTTTCAAACAATTTAAGTGCCTGGCGAAAAAAAAAAATGAGGCTGCACGGTGGCGCAGTGGTTAGCACTGTTGCCTTGCAGCAAGAAGGTTGTGGGTTCGTATTCTGGCCAAGGGTCTTTCTGCATGGAGTTTGCATGTTCTCCCCGTGCATGCGTGGGTTCCCTCCGGGTACTCCGGCTTCCTCCCACATTCCAAAAACATGACTGTCAGGTTAATTGATCACTGTAAATTGTCCTTAGGTGTGAGTGTGTGCATGGTTGTTTGTCCTGTTTGTCCTGCCCTGTGATGGACTGGCGACCTGTCCAGGGTGTACCCCGCCTCTCGCCCGTTAACAACTGGAGATAGGCACCAGCACCCCCGCGACCCATTAAGGATTAAGCGGTTAAGAAAATGGATGGATGGATGTTTAAAAATGTAAAAAAATGATCTGATTAATCAATTGATAAAGTGGAAGATTAATGGATTACAAAAAGAATCGATACCTGCAGCCTTTGTGTAAAATGTCAGGAAAACATGGTAAAATAAATGAATAAGCCCCTAAAACTGTTCGACTGTCACCACAGGACAGTTATTTAGAGAAAGGGAGTGTTTAAAGCAGGAGCTCTTTGCCCTTTGCCCCCACCCTGTCCACCCCCCACCCAGTTCTTTCTTGCAGGCCTCCTATGAACTCAGAGCTCCCCATCGAATGGCTAGTCCCTCCTCCTCCACTCCTCTGTGGCCCCACTCTCACATTCCTTAACATGAGGAGGTGGCAGTCATTATTCAGGACAAATTAGAGGTGGATCCTAGTGAACTGGACAAGGCTGCGTTGAGGGGCATGCAACAGATCGTCTAAAGCCATGGACAAAAACAAAACTCTGTAAACATGGTGTATTACAGCTGAATCCCGTTGATGTGAGGAAGTCTGCAGGAGCTCCTCTCGTCTCCCATCGTCTCCCATCATCTCCCATCGTCTCCCATCATCTCCCATTGTCTCCTCTGTTAGCGTGTGCTCTCCGTGCCCCGTCCTGCTGCTGCCTTCAGGCAGGGTTTGGCCTACATGGCCCCCACTGATGGGGCCCGGCATTGATATGCACAGTGCTGTACCACTTCTTCCTCCACTCGTTCTGACTTTGCCTCTTTAACCAGTAGGACATGATCTGTTCATAACACTGTTTAACACAGTTTCGCCTGCTAATTATAGACTTCTCTCAACATCCCTCTTATCTCTGATTGGTCTAACATAGCGTTAGTGAAAAAGTTGAAAACTTACGGTGTTTCATGATTTTGTAGAACGGATCCTGGATGCCGCTGTTTGAGGTGCTGGTGTATAGCCGTCGTGCTTTTATAAGCCGTTTCCATTTTGCAAAGCCGGCAGATGACAAAATGGCTCCCTTTTATTTTAAAATAGTTCCATACCTTTGAACTGCGAGTTTGGATGGAGGTATTTAAGTCAACGGACTCACTCATGCTGCAACTACTGACTCGCGCCATGTTTGTTTTGAAAGTGATGACGCATCGACGCGCATTTTTTGCGTCAACGTATTTTACGGCGTAATCGATTACGCCGACGCGTCGTCCCAGCCCTAGTTTCATCCAGACCCAACCCCTAGCTGGGCCAGAGCTGATGATGGAGCCCCAGTCAGCGTAAAAGCAACCGGTTCTTTGAAAGAACAGGCTAAGGACGGACACTGGCCTTGGCACCAGCACCAGCACCGAACTAGCACTGGTTCTTTTTATGTAGAAAAGCCCTCATAGTGAATACACTTTTTAAAACTGGGTTATGTTTATGAAGAATAAGCCTTAACTTACATTTGCTTTGAACATTTATTAACTGCACATTTAATAGAATTTAACATGTTATAAATTTGTGTTTATTTCTGATTTAAGGGACAGCATTTAGTTTCCTGGCAATAGGGGGCAGTACATAACTAAATCACTGCAAGCAAGTGGTATTTTTGTGTTGGAGTGACACTACCAATGGATGAGCATAAAGGCCAAAATTCTACTGCATCACCAGATCGTTCAACTGAAATCATATATGCAGCAAAACGAAAAGAACATCAAACTGTCTTTTATTACTGGCAAGTGAAGAGGTAAACGTTTAAAACAACATTTATGAATGTTTTCAGCATTTTGTAGGTTAGTGAGATCATTCAGATGTTTTTAAAATAAACGGTAATGTTAGACGGAATGACCTGGAAGAAATGACTCATTTCAGGGGAGTTTTACAGCATTACACTACTGTGCACATTTACGGTGAATGTTGTTACCTGTCCAGCAGAAAGCATGTGACCTCAGCGTCTTTCCTTTGCTGGCCCTTCAGTTTCTTCCATCCAGAGAATGTGATGCCGATACTTATTCTACTTTTCTGGGTGGGTGGGTGGGTCTCTGATTGGTTGGTCCAAGTTGGAGAGAGGGCTGTGACGTAACTGGGAATTCAAAAATCAGTAAACACGTATTGCAAGCAAGCAAAATGTATTTATATAGCACCTTTCACAGACAGTCAGTAAGTGCTTTACAAAAGGATACATTTGGAAATATAAAACAGATAAAAGTATAATCAAAATAAGCTGAAAAATGTTACACATATGCTCACATGGAAGAAAACATGGCGTCCAGTATGTCCCCCCCCACCTAAGCCAATTACCAATACTTCAATAGACCATTCCAGAGATGAATGGTAACCTCTACATACTGTAATTTAAAAGAAATTGTATATGTATGTTAACGTCTTATGGAAAGTTCATTGAATTAGACCGTCCCTCCTTCTACTGTCAGAAAGAGGACCTTCAACACATATGTACAGATATTACATTGATGAATATTGTGAAGTTATTGTTGAGTATCATAAAAAGGCTGTATGATTTATGTAATGTGATTATTGGCTTATTTGTTATTCATGAATTTTAGGAGGGGTAAATGCAGACTGAACCTTTGAGTATTTAACGTGGATGTTGGCTGCACTGTGGCATCTGTCCTCCAAATCTGCAAACCTTTAGTGTAGAGGAAGAATCACATTGTATTAAACCTGCCAACAAATATGCAGACATCTTCACAATCGGTCTAACGTTTGGGTGCGTTTAACTTTCATGCCGGATTGTTCAGGAATCCAGGTCTGAAGGCTTTTAAGCTCCCTTTCAGGACATCTAAAGTGACAAAAAGCTAAGCGTAAACTGCAGCAATCCATTTGCTCTTCTATTTTGACCTTTAAGCATTGATTTCTTATCAGAGGGCCTTTTTTAAAGAGGGAGGAATCCCTCCAATTTGGTATTTTACATAGGTCACAGATTGTGAAGTTTTCTGCATAGATCTCTCCTCCTGTTTCCTGGCTCTCTTCCACTCATTTCCCTTGAGTTGTCCTCTTCCGCCTTTAGCCCAGTCTAAAAAACCAGCCTGCAGCCTCCATCTGCATCCACCCTCCTCCACCAGGCGGACACGTTAACCGGCATCCAGCCAGTCCTCTTTTCATTGCCCATATTTCTGAAGACTTGTGAATTCTTGCCTATTCTGCAAAGTGACGATCTGGTGCTGTGCGCTATCCAAGCCTCCATCTGGTCAGCTTGAACCTTTCCACTCAGAGAGCTGGCTCTGCAGCGTCCTGTCTGTCCTCGGCCACAGGGATGTCTGCTGAGGAGGTGTTCTCATGCTCAGCCACTGTGATGGAGACATGGTGGTTACCCAGTGGCTGTTTGTGTCATAAACCTGGAGCAGAGACACCACCGGTTCTGAGGTTGTAGTCTAACATTAGAACCTGTGTTCAGCATGTGGGCTGTTGCCTTTTAAAGGTTATACTTTGGCCCTGTGACCTGCCGGCACAGGTATTTAAGCAGAGCTTAGAAACTTTGAAGATCTGTGAAAATGATTGACTGACTGGACCCTAGTTTACTCTTTGACTGGCTAGAATCCCTGCCACTAATCTGTTCTAATATGTTGATTTCTGAGGGTCTGCAGACTTTAACATAGCTGCTCACATCTCTGTGTTTTATCTGACTTCACTATGTAATCTGTAATAACTTAGACTGTCACTGTTAGTGTTTAGGTTTGGTGCTGAAACTGATCAGGATTGAAAACAGTTGAAATCCTCCGATTCCACTAAGGAGGTGATTTCTCGCTGCAATTTTAAAGAAAATGAAAGATTTAAATTTGCACATCTAGTAGAAAATGTGGATGTTTTTTTTTTTATTTTTCAAATTCTCTGACTGATGCGCTTTACAGGTAGGGTCCCAGTAGACTCCACCTGTGGAGGAGATGAGAGGTGTTTCAGAGTGCAGAGAGCCTTTCTAAAGAGCTGCTTTTACTCTGGAGGCATGGAGCATCTGTTGGAGCAGTAGCTGCTCTGCAGCTGAGGGAAGGCTGGCTCTAGGTGCAGGTGGTGGCAGACAGAAAAACTCCGGCAGAAACATGCACCAACAGTAGGGGTGTCACAATCTCAACGTTTAAATATGTTTTGAAATCAAACTAAACTACGTAGTGACCCTAAAACCCAATAGAGGATTTGAAGAATCGTGACGCCCCTAGTCAAATGCGTATCCCCCACCGTGCATATAGCTATAACCGGATGTAAACCATTTTTCTTGTCTATATTCCCCATCCTACGGCTAGCAGACATCTAGCATTTCTTCATCATTGTTATCAGTGATTTGTAACGAAGTGAACTGTCCAGATGTGCTGTCCCTGGATGGCTGTTTCCATCAGAGCCACACTTTGTACAGCCTGACTTCAACCACAGTTCATACAATGCAGCTCTGTGTAGTTACACAGCAGAGATTATAAAGTCCTTTTGTTCTGGCTGCTCATATGTGTGTTTGCTTCCCTCTGTCGTCTGCAGCAGTTAATTTGGAGAGCAGATGATGGCAGTGAATCCATTAGACAGTCTGTGATTTACAGCGTTGTCACTCTCTTCTCTCCCCTTCCTCTTATTGCACCCTTAATGCTCTCTTCCTCAGCAACCCTCGTCATTGTCTGATATTTTACATTCTTCAGTGGCTTGACACAGAGCTTCTTTTCCAGCATGGTAATCTGGGCGCTTCGCTGCATGAACTCTTTGTTTTAATCCGCTGAAATGACGAGAAAACGCCTGCAAACACCACTGATGGTTAATGCAGGGAACATGTTATGGCCAGAGTTGCAATGATTTGATACACGTTATTGATTGGCTGCTGTTATGATGCAGCATGGCCATTAGTGTCTGCTGCATGTACTGGGTCACACCGAAGCCTTCCAGCTTTACTAACAACGTCGTTGTGTCTGAGTGTTTAGATGGAGGCACCAAAAACCAGACGGTTGAGCCCCTCTCTATCATCTTTACTGTAGCAGATTATTACTGTAAGCTGAGTGAAGCGCAGGCTGTTTTTATGGGGGCTGTATCCAAACGAAGAGGCCTCCTAACCAGGGACCCAAGGTGAGCAGCTGTGAAGCCACACAGTCTAAGCCTTCAGATTTATTCCTGCCCCTACCTCAGCGTGTATCCTGTCGCCTAGCAACCAATATTTATGCACTTATTTAAAAGAATTATACAGATTTACATTTATTTTTACACAAATGCTAAACAGCCCAATAACAGATCTGCTTTGAGCATGTCCAGACGTGAATATTCTTATTCTTAGATTTAAAACTTTACTGTTCCCTCCCGATCAATCTGCCATTGCTATAAGAACAAAAATCTGCTGGTGGGCCTGCAATGCATCTTGGGATAGAATGGGCTTGCGAAGGATACACTAGCGCTGGCGAGGCATCTGGAGGATCCTTGGATTGGTCACATCGCTGCCGCCCACCAAAGGACACAGCGATAGGTTCCTGTTGGACCAAATCTGGCGATTGTTGTTATGTAATCATTATTTATGTATGTACTGAATATGAATATCTTGGTAGACGATAGCCTGCACCGGAGAAAGGGCAGTGAAGCTGTGTACAAGCAGACTGTAGGACTCCAGGAGCTCCTGTACATTTAATGTGAAGATCTCTTGTGGAGCCTCTAGAGGTGATTGTACAGAGAAGGATGCTTCATCATAGTAAGAACATCATTGAGCATCCTCTTCCTGAGACTGTAACAAGCTTCTACAATACTTAATGGCCTTTTGGGATTCATGAGCTACTTTTGAATTGCAGCTGGAATCCAAGGATGTTCTATGGTTGCTCCTGTATCAGCAGTTTTATCTCATTACTATAGGAGTCCTTATAAACAAAGGGTGGTAGAAAACATGGAGTTAATATTACATTTCCTTGATCTTTTCTCAGATTTCTCTTTTGTATCTCTCAGAATGTTCTTTGTCTGTGTTTTACGTTGGGGTGTTCTTACAACATAAAGTTGAAGATATTTTAAATCAAATAAAAGCTAAATGTTATGAAAATAAAGTTGAACATTGTCTGCTTTGGTTACTTATTTATAAATTTAAAATGGCACTAAAGGAAACCTCCACATATTTTAATAAAAATATTCAAAGTTTAACATAGAGTTTTTCCATTAAATTAAAAACATTAAACTTTAAATTTGCAATATGTAGTGTAAAGACAAACGCTGAACATCAGTATTTGTCTTCCTTGCGTACAGCGTATGTTGGCACAGCTTGATGACATCTTCAAAATGTGTAATCATGATAGGGCAGTACAGTCCTAATCTCTACCTTTGGCTAGATTTATATAATATATATAATTATATTGGCCACTACTACACTACAGTTTGATGAGAGCAGGAAGATCAGCATCAAAGTTCTTTGTTTCAGGAATGAAGACCAATCAGTCTATTTCCTCATCTGGCTTCTATTACCTCGACAACATCTCAGGCTTTCTCACGTGAAAACGTACACCCACACAATGTGTGGGTGTACGTTTCTCTCTTTTTATTCCTCCATCTTCTCTCCTTCCCTCAGTTTTTTCTTCTCATACAGAGATCCTTTACATTTTCCCACCTCCATCTTTCAGTCATTCTCTGCACTCTACTTTTCCTTCACCTCTCATTTTGCTGCCTGACCAGCTGGGTGGAAAGAATCACTTTATCTCTCCTGCTGTCCGTCAAGGGCTTTTGCTTTGCTGCCGTCGTCTCCTAGCAACTGCAGCAGAAGCTGTTATTGGCTGCCTGTTCTGTGTGTGAGACTGAGAGCAGCTTCTCATCGACTCGGCGGACAGACGCGTGGCGCGCTCGCTGCTCCCTCGGCGTTGTGCCGGCGCCAGCCTTTGTGTGACTGGTAGAGGAGTTTAGCACACCTTGGTGGCTCCACCTGAGACAAATCCACTCTCCTGGCCAGACCACGCTCCTTTTCTTCCCTTCCTGTCACACCATGAAAATTGGCTTTTTGTCCATCAGACGTATTTCTACCTTTCTTACCATTAAGAACTATTTAACTGTTTATTTAGGTATGTTTTTCACAATTATGTGGTTATATAATTAGAGTACAGTACATTTTTAAGCAATATGTGGTACAAAATACCCTCTGTTAGAGGAAAGCAATAGTCACAAAGATTATTACAATTCATGATTTCATACAAATCTCCCAGGTTGTAAAAAATCAGGAGTTTTGTGATATTTTTTAGGAAGTTGGTACGGCTGCCGTTCAGTTTGTAAGTGCCTGTGTATGACTTTTCTGTCGTACACAAGGTGTAGAGTTCTGTTTACCGTGAGGATACCTTGGACTTCAGTATACTTAAGAAAATTGAGTTTGTATAGTGCAATTTATGAGCAACTCAGGATAATCTCAATAAGATCTTTGGGTTTTGGCATTTCCGTCTACTCCAAAATTTTGTCTTTATCATCAAATTGGCTGGAAAATTTTAAGATGGTAATGTCTTCAAGACTTCAGCTGCACCTGATGTAGGTGTTGGCCACAGAATGAACAAGAAGAGGATGGAGTGGTAGTGGGCGCTGTTTGGTTCAGCAGCCTGAGGAGAACCTGGAGACGGCACCGCTGGTTGGTGGTGCAGTGGACACAAAGGCAGCACCTCTATGGCCAATACGAGGCAGGAGGACATTTTTATGAATGTTCATAGGAACTTTGTAACGGCATCCAAGAATAACCTAAGGTTTATGAATTTATTTGTCCAACTGTGCAGAAAATAAGTAATTGGTCAATAATAAAAATTCACCTGAGTACTTTGTAATGTAACCTTGGTTGGTAGTGACAGAGGTCAAACATTTCCTGTTGGTCTTCAGCAGGTTTTCACACACTGTTCCTGGTATCTTGGCCCATTCCTCCATGCAGATCTCCTCTAGTGCTGTTTTGAGGTTGCTGTTGGGCAACACCTTCACTCCCCTACTGGATTGAGATCTGGAGACTGGTTAGGCCATTCAGAAGCTTGAATGCTTTTTACGTAGCCACTCCTTCGTTACTCAGGTGGTGTGTTCGGGATCGTCGTCATGCTGGAAGATCCAAACAGGTTTCACCTTCTCTGCTCTCACTGATGGAAGAAGGTTTTTGACCATAATGTCCCATTCAACCTGTCCTGAATATGGATCAGTCCTTTGGTCCCTTTGCAGACAAACCTCCCCAAAGCATGACATTAATGCAGGTAATGAGTGGAGGATAGCAGAGCTTAAACAAGTAACAGCTCAGTGAGGGCCTTCATTCTTGTTCGGCAGTACTAAATACTTTTCTGCACCACTCTACAAATAAATTCTTTAAAATAAAATATAAAATGTGATTTACTGGATTTTCCTTTTACATTCTGTCTCTTACAGTTGAAGTGTAGCCTACCTATGATGAACATAACAGACCAGCTTTTTTTATAACTTGCAGAATCGGTGACTACTGAACACTTTTGTGGCCAACTGTATGAAATTTGTGTTTTAATGAAAAGATGGCTCTATGTTGAAGTGATATGAACCCTGTACATTTTATATACAGTAAAGAACTGATATGGGTGCTTAACTTGTTCTGTGGATTTACTGTTATGTTATCCATGTGTAGGAGAGTTGTTCTAAACTGGTTTTAGTGGATTTTCAGTTTGACTAACTAGTAAGCTGAAAATGGCAGTACCCACTTTCTGCTATAAAACGTTTTATTCGCTTATCAGAAGGTTGATTTAATTGAATTCTAGATAAAAGGTATCAAGTCGAACAGAGATTTCATGCTACCCATCCTGACATGGACTGGTGTTGCTGCTGTTTCGTTTCTGAGCATGTTCAGACAAGTTCTGCTCACTACTGCCTCCTCCTGTTCATCTATCAGTTCACAGTTAGGTTTCAAACCACATGACTTCACCTCTGGCCTTCATCCACATGCATGAGCATCACCAGGTCAGACCCAGGGCTAAAGAGGACACACAAATAACATATGGAAGATTGTTACTCATGAGACTTATTTACAAACCATTGCATGAAATGGGATTATTTAGTGCCCAAACAGGGCATGAATATATGATTATGAATAATCCACATTTTCATGGATCCTTCTTTTCCTTTATCACAATATGCATGCCATACTTTGTGAGTTTAGCATCTCTGCCACTTAAGTATTTATCAAGTGTAGGTAAATTTACTGGGTGAAAGATCACAGACTGAAAAAGCCTTATATTGATTATATTATATGGATTGATATATTGCAGACCTGGATAATGCAATGCCAACTGTTATTCAGTATACTTTGCTGTTCTAAATGAAACATTGTCATAATTCTTTTAAATTGGTTAAGAATTTGTTCTTGAATTTCACCTGTTGGCCTGGAGGTTCTATAAAGATGCTTAGTTGCTATTCCATTGGGTTAACTTCTGACCATCTCTTAATGTTTAGGCTCTTTTGGCTAATAAGATGCATTAATTTACTGCTTTAGAGGGTGAAGTCCCCTCAGCTTTAACATGTTGCCTCTACAGTTGTTGGCACATTGAACAATGAAAACACAAGCCTGATGTCTTGTTCCTGTTGTGCTTCAGGTCAGAAGACGTGTCTCCACCTCCACGGTGTGTTCCCATACATATATGTGCCATACGATGGCTGCAGACAGCAACCACAGCGCTACATGCGGCAGGTGGCCTTCAGCATCGACAGGGCCCTTAACGTTGCCATGGGAAACCCCGCCGCCAGCACCCAGCACGTCTTCAAGGTGGTGCTGGTCTCTGGCATGTAGGTGTCTCCTAACAGCTGGTCTTTACCAATGACCATAAGCTCAGTCTAATATCAACATATTCACCGTCATAATTGTCTTGATTTTTCTCTTACCTTGTAGGCCTTTCTATGGTTATCACGCCAAGGAGAAGCACTTTATGAAGATCTACCTGTACAATCCTCAGATGGTGAAAAGGTGAGGTTAATAGTGATTGATTAGTGATCACAAAACATATTGATTTGATTTAGATTTCTCTTTTGTTCATTCACGGCATTTTATTGATTGAGGAAAATAAATAATTAACACTTCTAGTTGAAAGCATTGTTTGTTTACAGCATTTTTCCCACCTTGTGGTTTTACCTGCTTGTCCTTACATTGTTGTATTGTCTTGACCATTGTGTTATTGTAATTGATTTCTTGTATTTTAATAATCAAATAGATTTATGCTGTGTTCCAATTTTAATCATGTAAAGCACCTTGAATTGCCTTGTCTTGAAAGTGTGCTATACAAATAAAATTGCCTTGCCTGTCTAAAACATTTGCACAGTTTATTTATGCACATACATCCTCAGATGTGTGTGTGTGATACCAAAGGCAAATAGCAGATATAATGGCCCATAAATTCCCCTCAAGTAAAAAAAACAACAAACAAAAAAACCCAAAACCTTAAGCTTAAATCCAGCATTCTGTTTTTTTTAACTATGTCCATAAAGTACATTTTTAAAATTGCGTTCTGTTTTTGCTGTTGCTGCTATTATAACCGTGTTTCTCCATGTGGGACAATAGAAGATTGTGCTATTCTACACACCAAAATATAATATAATATATATATATATATAAATAAGGCATCATTTGCCATCCCAATATTCTCTTTTCTATATTGTCCAGCCCTAAAGTCAGTTATCACTGTTTACTCCTGCATTTAAATGATGTTAAAACATATCCAGATCAGACTGGTTAGATTCACAGCACCAGACTTTTCCCTTTTTCTTCATTGTTATTCGTTATAGAGGAGAAACCCTAGGGCAAGAATAAAAAGCTCCCTGTTTGGAGACTATTGGGGAACCTTTTAGATGTCACAACAACGCTCAAAGATATGAGAAGTATTTTAATAAGGAACTTCCAGACTAGAGCATCCTGTAGGAGGTGGAGGTGGAGCAGAAATCAACATAATCTGATTCTTCTTTTCCTGCTCTTTTACAGAGTGTGTGAGCTGTTACAAAGTGGAGCAGTGATGAACAAGAGTTATCAGCCTCATGAAGGCCACATCCCGTATCTGCTGCAGCTCTTCATGGATTATAACCTGTACGGCATGAACCTGATCAACATGGGAGCGGTGAAGTTCCGCAGGAGCCAGAACAGAGGTAAGATCAGCTGCAGGGATCCACCTGCTTTCTTCTGTCCACAAGTTTAGATTAACAACATTTTGGATCTCTCCGTTTCTATATATGATTTTACTCAAGATTTACACCAAACATTATACGTGTTCAGTAGTGGTGGTGGTGGTGGTGGGGGGGGGGGGGCGATTCTCATAAGAATCTAGATTCTTTGCTTAATGATTTTGAGTCGATTTTCTTTTAATCTATTTTCAAAAAAGAACTTTTTATTATTTTTTTTTCTTACATGGAGCCCAGGCCTGGCAGAGGAGTTTAAGTTCACTGTACTATGAAATATCAGAATCAGAATCAGCTTTAATATATATATTAAAGCTGATAAAGCTAATATATTTAAGTATGTAGAAGTTTACTTCACAAAGTCTTTACTTTTGGGAAGTAGAACATTCAGAATGTATATATTTTCAAAACTATAGTGAATTAAAAATCTGCAATATTTAAAAATCTCAATTAAACCTAATTGGCACTTAGAAAAAAAATCATAAAAGAATTGAATCGGGAGAAAGCATATAGCCCTACAAATTGGCACCTTTCGTTTTACTAATAGTATTGATTGTTAATCGATTCTGAATTGAATCATCACTCCACGCATCGGAATCGTATCGAATCGTTAGTTGTTGTAATGTTCACGTCCCTACTGCTCAGTTTATATCAAACATTGGCTACCAAACAACAAACCTTTACCTTTGGTCATAAACACAAAACTATTTTAATTCTACAGGCGGAAAATCTCTTTAAAAGCTTCTCTATGCATCTCTGTAGAGACAATCATATATATATATATATATATATATATATATATATATATATATATATATATATATTTGTTGTTGGTCACTGGGTTTTTGTTCTCGTCTGTCTCTCTTTTTGCAGCAGTAGAAGCAGACTTCCCTCCTTTTTCCTCCCACTTTCTTCATTTTCTAATAAAGTTTTTAGGGATGCAATGATATCACTTTTTTCAAACCGATATGATACCGATCCTTGGATTGTGAGTACCACACAAAAAAATGCATCAAATTGGAAGACAGGTTTTATTTTCTCGTTGGTTACAACAAATTGTGAATAAGATAAAGAAATTAAAATATTAAAAAAATGACGGCAAAACTAAATTCTCTGGTGAAAAACAAATATTTTCTGTGAAATTATTGCAGTTTCCACATTTAAAGTCTCAGTTCATGGTATTGGTTAACTAATTGATACGAGTATATTAAAACGGTATTGGTCCCTGTTTAGGACTTCAAACTTCATGATTTGATTCCAATTCTCAAAAGTTAGAATGGATTATCCCAATCCGTTTTGATCCGATTAGGTCTGTTCCAGTCCCATATTGATGTGGGTCAGTGCCATTAAAAAATGTTTTTGAGCTGTTATCTTAAAAATATGTCTGTAATCCAGTAATTTAACAATGGGGGAAAACTGTACTAACCTTGTCTGATACTTAAAATGGCCGTCAGGACTTTTCCTTCCTATTTTAGCTGTAAAAAGGGCAAACTATTCAGAAAAAATAAAATAGATTTTTGAATTTGCAAATCGATTTGATTTCTATAAGAATCGATTCAGAATCGATTTTCAGATTGTTGTGTTTTTCCCATCACAGCACCAACCCCGATGCAAGTATTTGTTCATACATAGACGTTTCTGTTGGGGTTCTCTTTGGCACTCAGTCATCAGTTCTGAGAGCTACACTGCTGGACAGGACACAGAGAGAAAACACACGTCTTGCATCCACCCATAAAGCTCCATGTTTAGTTTAGGGTCCATCCAAAACGTCCATCCCTCGCCACCAGGAGTGTTTTAGGTAGATCTGGCCCTGGTTCCAGCAGTGGAAATGGACCTTAAAGTTGACTGCTGCAGCCTTTGTGTTTTAGGTCATTTATTGGATTAGTTTCCAAACCAGTCCACATCCAGGTTACAGAAAGTTGGCATCCTTTGATGTTCTTTTACCTAAAAACTTCCCACTTGGCTGACTTCTAATAAAAGAAAGTTTCTGATGACTGATCCACTTTTATATGTTTAGAATCAATAAGATGACTCTAATGCCCCATGCAGCAAAGACGGCAAAAAAAAAAAAAATCCAATGTGGTCACACCTGCTTATCCAGAAGCCTCAAAACCTTAAAAGCAAATTGTTAATCCAGGATCAAGTGGATTAAAGGGGGGGCTGTAAAGGTCCAGTTTAAGATGAATGAAAACTTTCTGTTTAAAATTTAACGGCTCCCCAGTGGAGAAAAGTCTTGAATCCACAACGGTTCAGACAGCATCCTACTGGCTGTTTGTGTCTGCAGACGTCACACAGTAGCATGGGTTTAGCTAAACTGAGAAAGTCTGGATTTTATCTGTGTAAAAAATAAAAAGGATCTTTTCTATTGAGTAAAAAAAAAAGTGGTTTAATCTGAGAACTGATCACAGCACTACTTCTTTCCATTAACAATTGATTGAAGATGCAGGTTTACTCTTCATCGCACTCACTAAGATGCACTATCCCTCGGAAGAGCCCCCATCATTCAGAGCATGCATGTTTAATATGAAAAAGATGGGGTCTGAATTAGAGCTGTGTTGAAATAATCGATAAATCGATTCTTGTAGAAATCGAAACGAATCGATTCACAAGTTCAAAAATCAATTCTATTTTATAGTTTGCCTTTTTTTAAACTGAAATAGGAAGGAAAAGTCCAGACGGTCATTTTAAGTTTTGTGTCTGAAATGGTTAATACAATTTTCCATGGTGAACTATTACTTACCCAGTGTTAAGTCATTGAATGTTAGGCATATAATTAAAATGACAGCTGAAAAAAAACATTTATTAGCACTGACCCATATCAACATCGAGCTGGATCAGATTGAATCGGATCGAATTGGATCAGATCGTGATAATCGATTCTAACTTTCGTGAATCGAATCGATTCTTGAAATTTGAATCGATACCCAGCCCTAGTCTGAATTAATGTTGAGGTAATCCATGGTTTTAACTTCAGACCCCTTTATGGAGATGAAGCCGTCCCTGGGTCTGCCTCAGACTGATGGGCTAATATCATTCACATAGATCATTGATGTATGACACTCTGGCTGGCATGTCACAAATTACAGCTGTAAATATAACTTACAGCCCTCTCCTAGCCTAACATTACCTAGATCAACATGAAAATCACATTTTCTCTTCAACATTAGAAAAATAAAAGCTGTGGGTCGGTTTGTGTCTCTGCTAACTGGTCACTAAGCAGCCTACTGTGCTCGCGTGGCAGACATCATGCACAGTGTTCATCTTTGTTGGAGCAAAGAAGACTTTTCTGTTTATTGATGCTGCCAGAGATATAAAACAAAATATATATATATATTTTTTAAAGAAATGTGAATGACTACTACTGTTATGGATTTGTATTGGCTTATTTTTTACACTCTACCTACTTGTTGGTATGTGTTGAACATTGTTCTAGCAGCTCTGGAGCCTTAAGTAGCTCTCTGGACCTTCCGCTATGGCTCTTAATAACTGGCTAAAAATATTAAAGAAGTAAATATTGTTTTTAAGTTATGATATATTAACAGTTTTTATCATGTTTTCATGGAATATCACAATGCATTTGCACAACAGAATGACATGAAAAGTAGCAGTTTTACATTCTTAGATTCATTTTTCTTATTACGTAGGAAACATTTTACATTAGAACAAAAATGCATCCATCCTGTTTTTTAAATCTTAAAATAGAAATAAAATGTTGGCTCTTTAAAATGGGCAAAAATATTTATAGTAGACATTCATTAAAGATTATAAATGGTGTTTTAAAAAAAAGTTTATGTACCATTTGCGGCTTTTTGCATGTTTAATTCAGCTGGACGGAGGGCAAAGCTGGCCTTTTGATTTTCAAAGGTTTCAGCGTCCTGGTCCAGCATAAAGAAAACAATAGATAAACTTGAATTCTCCTCAAGAGGCTGGAGGTCTTTGCTCAGAGGCTTCTCCCAAGCCGCTGTTACACTGACCACTACAGGAGAGCCTTCCTGTCCACAGCCATCACTGTCTACAGCCACTAGTCTGAGTTACTACACTACTTATCTCCACAAACCATTTAACTTGTACTGAATGACTGGTTCCGTCATGTAGTAGCTTCGCTCAGTATTAGCAACGGGGTCAACAACTTAATGCTCTTTTGAATAGTGATTCTAAAACATACACCTCTTGAATATTCGCTATGCTTTTAATAGTTTCTTTTTTAAAGGAAATGATGCAGTCAGATACGTTTGAACTGTACTGTTTATTAATAAACTGGAGAGGATTTTAGGCTGTCTTGATTGATCACCTAAGACCAACCTTTGTTCCTCCTCCATCTGGTCCCTGTCTGTTTGTTTTGTAGAAGGAGCAGCAGCAGACCCAGATCAGCCGTCCTCTGGCTCTCATTCTGGCTTCAGTCCTTGGAAGATCCCCTGCTCCACCACCAAGCTGAACGACAGCAGCCTGGCAGGGACCTTTGTCCGCTGGGAAGAGAGCGCTCTGCCCTGGTAGGCCCTACCTGCACACACATCAGTCTGCTCTGGGTTAGCTGTGGGTAACCTCATCACAAAGCTGCTTTGCTTGCAGCTCCCTGGTCCTGGACGACGTTGAGCGGCAGAGCACCTGTGAGCTGGAGGTGGATGCTGTGGCCGTAGACATCCTAAACCGCCTCGATATTGAAAGTAGGTGCAGTCAGGTCTGTTTAGTTCTCTGCAGCACTAGCTGACCTGATTTAAAAGAAAGCAGTGAAAGACAGGCGCAGATCAATGATTATGGCTTCCAGGAGCTAATCTGTTAGCAGATCAGGATGTTTGTGTGGTGGAACGGACCTCGCTCTTCAGCCACAGAGGAACAGAGACGAAGAGACCAGCAGATGAGGGACTTTTGGGGCAGAAGATAATGTTATCTAACAGTCATGTGTTTCCAGAACAGATGCCACTGTTTGTCTTTAATCTCTCTAAGCGCCCCACATGTAGAAGGAAAGGATGACACCTACTCCGTCATCAACATGGCAAACTTTACATTTTTACTGCTGGACTCTCTATCCACATACAGAGTAGGGCTGCATGATTATGTCCAAAAAAATAACCACAATTATTTTGATCAATATTGTAATCACGATTATTAATCACGGTCATTCATGCAGTCCGGTAAAATATAAAATAAAACTTTAGATTAGAATAGATGATAAATAATGCAAAAAAACTAACAAAAACAAACTCATATATATATATATATATATATTTAAAAGTACAAGCTAAATATGTTATTGCAGAGTGCAATCTCAAAGTGAAATTTAACGGAAAAAATTACAGCTTATACAGAAAAGGCCTTTGACATTCCCTGTATCCAAATCCTTAGTATTTACTATATGCTACGTAGCAACTATTACTCACCTGTTAATGTAATACTGCATAGCAAACGATCACGTAATAGACATGAAATCAGACGTACTGCTCCACCAATCCTTTGACCCGTATGACTTCTGTTGACCCAGATGTTTATGTTACGTTCGCCTGTGGTCCCGCCTCCTCTAGCCGTTATTTTGTCTGGTATTACTTAACAACTTAAATGTTTAATCTGTCAAAAAACTATTACAGTAATCACTAACATTGCTTCACGTACGTTTATCTGCCGAAACTGCGGCGGTGTCAATGGTTGACCGTTTGTCTGTAGCCATTTTTAGCTAGGTCCTTCTTCTTCTATGATTTCGGGGCGTCCGCTGCATTGTGGGATAGCGTAGCATCCACCGGCTGCTTACTGTGGCGGAAGTACACTTTCGGGAACTTTCTGCTTACTAGCCAGATCCATAATGGAGATTTGGATCTACTACATTGCTCAAATACTGTTTTTCATCTGCTACATAGCAAGCGTAGTGCAGCCATTATGAGTGCTGAGTGGCGTGTGCGCGGTTTTTATTTGGTCAGCTTAATGAAGCTTTAGCCATGCGTTTGCCCCCTGGTGGTTTGCAGACTATTGGTTGAGGCAGTGTATGATGAAGAGGCACGCAGTGAAGCTCACATTTTGAATGTAAATATAGTTTACGATCAGGTTCATTTTACTGTGGCCACCTAAATCGTGATCACGATCAAAATCAGATTAATTGTGCAGCCCTAATACAGAGTCACAGTGAGTAGAGTAGCAGGGTTACTCCTCTGGAATCAATGACAGGATCTCCGTCCTTCTTTAAGTCCAGTGCAAGCAGCCAGCTGGATGAAGAGTCGGCTGGTCACTGAGGTGGCTACTGGGATAGCCGTACAGCTGCTCTCCTCCTTTACAGTTTCTGGTAGCTTCCAGGAATCGTTGTCAGATTAAGCGCTTCAGTAATAATGAGAAATATCAAAGACATCATAAATCAGGTCTGCAGCTGATTTCTCAGGCTGATAGGATCAAAACCATTCATGTGCAGCTCAAAAAATGCTATTTTATTAATGCAGTTTAAAAAGTCAAGATCTTTACAGAGATTGATTACATATATAATGCAATGGCCCAGGGTAGTATGAGACCTTTAATGGAAAATGATTTGGGGGCTCCTATTGCTGTTCACACCGTTCTCCCAAATGAACATCGTTTCCATGGAGATTTGGTGTAATCTGGGAGAGGAGGCCAAGTTTAAATGGCTGAACCTAAAAGCCACCCCCGATAATTGGTTATTATTTGCTGAGATGCGTTTGTTACAAACTGGGTTCAAACACAAAGCTTAAACTCAGCATCAGAATGTAGCTATGGTAACGATGAAGAGTATTCTTTATGCTTCTACAAGGGAAACTTGACAATTCCTTTCAGTCTTACATTTCAATGTTAAACAATTTAAAAAGTTTTAATTGCTATATTCTAAAGCTCTTAAATTAATAGTATTACCACTAAACAAATGTATTTTAGATCTAATGTCCCTGTTGAAATTCAAGCAGCTGCTTAGGTCGCTGTTTCGTTCAGCCGGCTCTGAATCCAAGCTGTTTATTTATGTCTTAAAGAAAATGACATCCCAGCATTTTGTTTCTCTGAAAATGGGAATATTATCTAGGACCCAGAAGAAAATGATAACCCAGAAATGTGGTCTTTACTAAAAAGCAAAGCTGTGATGAAGAAGAAAAGAAAGGAAATAAGAACAACGCTTGTCTGTGTGAATGAAGAAGAGAATGTTAACTCTACATGTAAGGCAGGTCTGGGATCGGCTATATTTTATGTATTTTTTCTTCTTTAGTGTTTGTATATTTAATAATGGGCGGAGCTTCTTTTGCATGAATTACTGATTGGTCAGTGCAGGATGGCACGGAGCCAATCAGCCTGGTTGGCTCTAATATGTCCACTAATAAAGGTTCTCTGCGTTAGTTCAGACCAGTTGTATTGGCCAATCACAAACGGCGATAACTAGGTGAGTAAAACAGGTACCAGTACCAGCAGAAGGAAGTGTAACGTGATTGGAGGTTTCCTGGAAGATGACTGCTCTGACTTTGGACCCTTAAAGACCCCAGTGGACCAGAACCAGCTGATGACATGGTGCACCGCATCATTACGGAGGCTGGAAACCTCCCTCTGAACCAACATGGATTCTGTTCATCAGCATCCTTCAGAAAATAACTCAATTTATACTTTCATCTGTCAAGAGGACTTTGGACCAAAGCTTTGACTGCAGTCCACTACTTGTGAATCTCCACAAAGTCTGTGGTTGATTTTAGTTCACTATTTTCTCAAGGCTACAGTTTTCCTTGTTGCTTGGCAACCTTTCTACCACACTTTTCCCCTTCCATTTAATTTTCCATTAACATACAAGGATGCAGCACTCTGCCCCACCAGCTTCTTTAGCTTGAGCCTTTGCTGCTTCCCCTCCCACTGGAGGGGGTCAGTAACCCTGCTGGACTACTGTCAAATCAACAGTCTTCCTCATGATTGTGTTGAACATAGTCTCCAATTTAATAACACAGTTTTAATAGATTGGATTTAATATTCTCCTTTAAAGGAACATGATTTCTGGTCATGCAACATTAATATGTGACTGGACTGCAGTAAGTGTTGGCAGATTATTAAAGTAGCATGAATTCAGAGTATTTTCTCTATATTTGGTGGATGATAATGCTAGAGCAGATTTCAGTTTGAGGAGACCATTTCAACAGAACCAAGATGTGAGACATTTTGGACTGATTATCCTGGATGTTTGTTTGCTAAAAAAATCCAAAACAGAAAAATATGATCTGTTTACTTCTTATATCTCTAGTTATATCATTATCACAACATACAGTAACAATTTCTGGTAAATAAAAAAAGTCATCCTTTTAAGTTGGTTCTATATAATACATTTTTTGAGAAACTGTCTGTACCTTTAATCCATAATCATGATAATTCTTAGGTATAAAAATTTGAAAAACATAAACATGCGTGGTTGATTGATACAACAGAAAAGTCTCACTTTTTTTTATGGAATTACTGAACACATGATTTCAGTGATGCATCTGTGATCTTACCCAGACAGCACAGATTTTCCGATTCAAAAAGAGACTTTAAGATAGGGCTGGCTGAGCCGCAGTGCATGGTGGTGTGGAGTAGCTGTAGTATTGTTGTAGGGAAAGGAATATGTTCTACAATTAGAACTAGAAGATGCTTTTTTTTCCCCCCAGATCAGATCGGCAGGAACCCTGGACTGCAGGCTATTTGGGAGGATGAGAAGCAGAGGAGGAGAGAGAAGAACGAGACCTCGCAGATAGAACCCCCCGAATCACAAGGTGAGGAATACTTCCATCATCTCTGCCTCAGACCAGGGCTTCCTGTGGCCCTCCTTTCCTTCTACCACTTGCTTAGTTTGTGGTACAATTTTTGAGGTGTGTTTATACGTGCAGTTGTTTCTTTCAGTTTGGTTGTTTTTGTGTATCAGGAAGATTTTAAAAAAGTCACTCTTTTCCCACTAAATAAATTCTCCCCTCAGATAAACAACACACTAAATCATCTCATTATTACTTTGGTTGGTTGAAAGTACGAGCTAAAAAATAACTATTCAATTCCTCGATCCACAGGCTTCAGTTAGCACGGCGAAGAACAAACAGAAGAAAGCCTTTTCTTCCTGATAATAACTTAGATACATGGTTAGTTTCCAAAATGACTGTGAACAAACTATAAGACTGCTGGTACAAGTGAGAATGTTTGGTTAAATCAGTAGCAGCTGGTTTGGAAAAAACAGTGCAAACACTAAGCAGCTATAAAGCACGGTGGTGGGGGTGGTATGGCCTTGTTTTGAGTCCATCATTAGCCCCTCTGTTCTGTCAGCAAACATAGCAGCTGATCTGTAGCCGTGTTGCTCGAAAAAGAAAAAAGTCTAAATTGTACCATGGCACAGTCCAACAGAAAGACCTCCGCCTGACTGAAATACTGAAGGGGGACATTTAGGGAACTGTGCAGAAATAAAAGCCTGCAACACCCTATGAGCTGAAGCCATGTTCCGGAGAAGAGTAGGACCTACACAACAAAGTATTTCACATTAATTACAATGTAATATAATGGTGATTATAATATAATCACCATTTTAAGTGACTGCCACTAAATTTGGTTTATAACATATGTGGGCTTAGCCTTTAGTATTCTTTGGGGTTTTGTTTTTTGACAAAAGGTATGTTTCCACTATCTGAACATCACGGTTATTTGACTGGACCTTCATCAGAACATCATGTCATCCCTTCATCAGGCCAGGCCAACAGGGCCGTTTTAGGGGCCATTTCAGGAACCTGCAGACTTCCTGTATGGACGTATGTACTCAAAACGGCCCGACGGAGTCACTCAGCGGGAGCTGTGGTTAAGTCGCACTGATTGGTTGTAGTTCAGAGAGAAGTGAGCAGATGCAGATATTATTAATTAATAAATGTTGATCTCTTGTTATTTCTGCTGCTCTGGCCATCTTCTTGCGCTGATCAGTGACGCCAGTCGCTTCTGAAACGGTCCTGATACGTGGATGTCTTTAGCAGATTGTGTATGGAGACACGCCGGCTGACGGATTACCAAGTCAGAAAAGTCTGATTCAATTACCCTGAGGTTCCGATAATGGAAACACGCCTAACATTAGGGCTGGGTAAGGTGAGAAAAAAGATTAGAATAACAATGGTTTTGGCTCATTCAGGAGGAGGAGAGGGTTAGCAATAGGCAGCGCTGTCAGGATTATGTCTTCCTTCTACAGGTCCTCAGCAGAGACCAGATGCATCCAACACTCTGGTTGTGTTGTTTGTTCCAAGCCTTCTATAAACCTTCAGAAATAAGTGATTGTTTTGTTATAAAAGTGCGTCTGGAATGTTTTGGTGAATTATCCCGGCGAAAGGCTTCTGAGGAGACCTGGGTGTGTTCTTTTGTTCCCTCTGAGAAGACCATGTGACGGCTGTCAATCAGCCTGCTCTCGATGCCATATTTAATAAACTTGGTGGACTCTGTTAACCCTTTCAGCCCCAAACACACTGACACAGGAAGCTGCCATGGAAACAAGGGCCATAAATAAACCAGGGGCCATTTTTTGCTGCGATCAAACCTTGGTTTTCAGACATGTAGCCAAGCTTTTGGGTTTCAGTTCTCATCATTTAAAGGAGGTCTCACCACAGACTGTACCCTGACGAGAAACTACGTCTAGGTTAGAAAGATCTGCTGTGCAGAATTATTGCCGAGCTGCATAATTGTTTTTTTTTTAACATTACTGAGGAAAGCGATTGAGTTTGGATCTGTGATGAACTGCTCTCTGTTGCAGGTCGTGGCTCAGTCACTCCAACAGACAGCGAGAAAACCTTCATGAGGAGACTGAATGAGATTCTGAGGGAGAACAAGTTTGATGTGTGAGTTTCTCCACTTATTCCTTTATTTTGTCTGCTGTCTAAATAAATAGTTTGATCTGTGTTCCGTTTCCCTGAGGAATTCTGGAGCAGACGGCATCCAGCTTTGATTTAATTATGAGGACAAGATGCTCCTGCTCCTAATGAAAAACATCCAACAGACATCAGACAATATCCTCCTGCCCCAAGTTTTTTAAAACTATAATGAATCTGTTAGATATCCTCTTTCTTTCCTTTGGCCCTGCCAGCTTGGTGTGGAAATCAGAGGCCGGCTCAGACTGGAAAGGACCGGTAGAGAAAGTGAAGTCAGAGCAGATGTCAGGGAGAAATAGGGTGAAACAAAGTTGTTGAGGTCACTTCTAAGCCCCTCCTCCCCATACATTGAACAGCCTCAAAGTATTTCCTGTTATAAATTAAAGTACAGTTGGCCCTACATGGCCACATGCTGCCTTATCAGATCCAGATGGCTTCCATTCACTAACCTCAGATATCTAATATGAGCAGAGGGGAGAGGGAGAGCGCTGTCGGGTGGCCTTCCCATCTGAATCTGGTTTCAGTTAGAGCTGGAAGCGAGACACGCTGCCTTCTGTCTGCTGATAATCTTCACATGCTCTCATACATTTCCTCTCTCTGTTTGATGCTGATATCTCGCTGCTTTCTCCTGTGATCAGTTTTATTTGGCTAGCATTTTATTTTTTGGTCCATTTGTCAGACCTCCCCTAATTTTTAAGCCAGTAAAGAGATGGGCCAGTTGATAGTATGTAGATATAAAGTGGAGCCTGTGTTTTTGCAGGGTTCAGCCTGTTAGTAGCTAAAATCTGCTGATTCTTGAGCCCCCTTTAAATGCTTTTAACTGCCTATTTTAATTGATCAAATACCAAATATACCTTACTATGCATGAATGCCCAAAGTGGAAACTGTTCAGTCTACCCCACAAGCTAAGGATGTAAGGAAATATCAATAGGCCGTATATGGCTATATATATATAACAACAATGTCAATGAAAAACTCATGGAACCGATTATTCAAAATCTATTAATGATAACCTCAGTCCACGAATATATCTATTAACATCAGAGTCCCCACACCTGTGTGTGTTTGTGTGTGAGCATGTTGATGTTTATAAGGCTTCTTCATACGAGTGTTAGATAGCTGGTGTTAGGAGCTGTCAATCCACCTCCCAGAAATGGAAGACACATGGAGGAGATCGGGGCCACAGACATCCACAGAACCCATAGAGGCTAGGAGCCCCACTTGGACTAATACAGGGCTGACCGCACCCCCGAAGGGAGGAGCAGAGGAAATCCCCCGGGGGAACGTCCAGCAGCGACAAGCCTATAGGCTCCACCATCGACCAGGTACGCTGGGTCGGCCCAGCAAAGCACCCGGGGCATCCGGGGAGCCCGCCCCCCAGCAGGGATCCAACCAGGGATCAACGGACGGCGGTCCACAGCCGGCCAGTGGCTGGCATATGTCGCCACCACCCAGAGCCAACTCCTACAACTGACATCCCTCTGCCCCACGGCGGGGCGCCACACCAATAGCTACAGCAGACAGACGGCATCCCCAGGCCAAGCCCAGTCAGCACACAGACACCAAGCTCTACCAGGTCCTAAGTTCTGATCCCACACACTGCAGAGCCCCAAGCCCCAGCACCCGACTAAGGCCAAACTAACCCACCAAAGAACCGGCCAGGCACAAAGCATGCAGAACAGGTGAACAATCAAGCGGAGACGCCGGATCCGGACCATGAAGAACCATCAAACAGGTGGCAACCACCCGTTCAAAAACTGGCCGATACACACCCCTACTAGAAGCTAACGTCAATGACCTTTCTTATCTTAGCTCACCAAAGAAAATAAATGGCGCCAGTGTTAAACTAAGGTGTTCAGCTTCCCAATCTTTATTATTATTTTTCATAAATGATTTGTAGCCACGTTCCACAGAAAAATCTGTGACTAAGTGAATTTGAACCGTGAATAGGTGGGGGTCTGCTGCTACGTCAAGGAAAGTGCCAGAGTAACTGGACTTTTCACAGACATTATGGAGTTTGGAGTAGTGCAGTGTTGTCCCTCCCCTACCTATTGCTGTGTACTGTCAGTCACCTGGATGACTAAAGAACCCATTATTTTCTCATTCTTGGAAGAAAGGCATATTTAGCTAATTGTAAATATTTCCCATCACTAAAAACACGATCGCATAGCCAATCATTGAATCTGTTGCCCTTTCCTTCCTCATTTCACATTTTCTGAATTGGATTCTAAAATGTTGTAAAATTTTTCCATATAATTTAAATTCCTTCTCTCTCAAATCTGTGATGGAAGGGAAGGGGGTGTGGCCTTGTGGTAAAACATGTTAATCACTGCGGTAATCTCCAGGCGCCTGCCAGGTTCCCTCCCTCATTGCCTCTAAAGTCATTAACTAACAGACTAATTAAGAGACAGACTGTGGCACATGCCCGCCGATTCTCTGGAGCCGTTTCCTCATAACAGAGTCTCTGAATAACAATCAGACTGCAGGAAAAACTCTCAGCCAGCCCAAATCTCTTTCTCTCTACTGTAGGGGCTGCATTGAATAATGCATTATTGCTAGAAATGCAACGACCCCACTTTTTCAAACCGATACGATACAGATACTTGGATGAGTACCATTGCTCATACTAATACCACTCAAAAACTTTTACTTTCATTATGGACGAACCAAAAAGAGTGTTGTGGGTGATTAATAAACTACATATTTTGTAAAGCTCCAGTCTACCAATTGTAGCCAATTTTAGTGACGATTTTCACACTAAAGAATGTAGTCAATGTCATCACCACTATGGGAAGTTCAGGGTAATGTGATAAGATCTTTTTTCTGACGAGGTAATCTCTCTGCTCGCTCCATCCACAATCAGCCCTCTTAAGTAATGAGCTACAAACCGCACGGTTCCAGCAGCGAGGAGCGTCACTGATCAACGTAACAGTAATTTGTCCCCTGAACCCTGTCTGTTCATATCTGCTGCCAGGGGGAAACACAGGTTAAGATCAGTTGCTGGAGGACTTTCCGTACTGATCCTGTTAGGTTATTATCGGCAGGTTACCTAAAGTGAATGACAAGCACAGGTAGAGATGAACTAAAGCATACGTTTACTCTGCAGAGGGAGATAATGCCAGAAGTCACATAGAAACAAACACACCGAGTCAGGTTGGAGTTCAGGCAGTTCTCAGAGAAGCAAGTCTCTCTGAACCGCTTTTATTCCACTTTTCACTCCACCCATCAGAATAGATAAGAAACAGTTCACACACAAGATCTCAGCCTCATCGCTCCCTTCAGTAACATGTTGGGATGCGTTGGGTTGAGTTTCACACAGCTGAGCATGAATGTTAATAAGTATCTAAGAGAGGCTTGCAGTTTGTTGCAAGCTAAGCAAAAATGAACTTTTTCAAGGCTAGAACATTCTGTTCTCATGAGACATTTAGATGCTTAAAGTTCAAACCTTTCTGTAAGAAAACCTGCATTTAACTATATATTTAACTATATTCATTTTCCCAACAGATCCTCTATTGCTCCCCGCCGATTTTAAACCGATAACCTCTGACTTTTATCCATCAGATGTGGTGAGCTTTAAAACTCCTATCTGCACACAGGAGCTGAAAAACTCTGTTCTGTTTTTTCGTTGCATGGACAAACCTGTGCAAGGTGTTTAGTTGGGCGTGCCAACAGCTTGCCTTGTCTACATTTCACTATTTCCGAGTCTGTAAGTGGCGTGTTGGTGTGCCTGCAGCAGAGCAGCGTGGGTAAATGAGCAAGACTGGCAGCTTGTAGCAGAGAGCAATCTGGACGGATACAAAAGCCTAGTTGGCTGCTTGCCCAGTTTCCATTCATATTCCTCTCGTTTCCATGCAAACTCAGACGATGCAGTGTCGCTCACTCATACACACACACACATACACACACGAATACGCTCCATCAGACAACAGAAAACCAAACAGAGTGCTTCCCCTGATTAAGACCAATAACAAACCTGACTACATGAGCCCAGAAATTGATCACCTTTGCAGGCATGATTAATTTAATCTGTGTTACTTGTACTATCGCACCAACAATTTAACTTTCATTTTGGTCTCAACTTTAAACATGCTTTTTTTGCTTAGAGCATACCAGTTAATCAGTTAGAGATCACAATGGTCCAGTTATCTCTTGATTGGTTCTGATCACAGATCTGAGGGTCAGTACTGACACACTAGCCTTTTGCTATTTATTAAATAAATCACGACTTCTTCGGGTCACAGGTATCCTAGACGGGTTCAAAGCTCATGGTATAGTGGTTAGGATGAGTCGTTCTGCTGAGACTGTAGTTCTTAGCCAGAAACCAGTGGACTGCTCACTCTGGTTTTGGAGCCAGAGTTGAGAATTCATGTTGGTGTTCATGAGTGATAGTAGGAGAATGTAGAGACGGGTCAGGGCTTCGCCATTCGGCCTTAGAGACTGGGTGAAGAGCTCCACCATCGGTAGGGAGCTTGAAACAGAGCCACTGCTTCTCCACTTTACAGGAATTCCATTCTGATCAGCAGGCGTCTGTCTGGAGGGTTTCTGGGTATGTTCCACTGGAATGAGACTCCAGAGAAGACCCAAACCTGGCTGGAAGCAGACTAAAGATCTCATCTGGCCCGAGAACACCTCGGGATCGTCCAGAATGAGATGTGTTGCTGAGTTCAGAGATCTCCTTTATCTTTCTAAAACTGTTTCCGCCGACACCCAATCTCAGATAGACAGGTGCATTTATGTATGGATGGATGGAAAACTAGGAGCTCTGTCTGTTTTCTGTCTTTAAGGCCATCAATGCCTTAAATGTTGTGTGTCTTCATGAGCAGTAAATGGTATAATCTTATACTTCCTGTAGCAGATGTCTCTTTTTTATGTGTAGTCGTCCTTTGGAAGGGTCAGGAGAAAGCTTGATTCCTGCATCTCTACAACTGAAGTCTTGGTGTTGGCATGTTGTCCTCCCATCTGAGTAAAGTAGCATTTATTTGAATGTTTCATTGTTTTAGGACACAAGAGTTGCTGGTGGATGACGAGCAGGAGAGTTTCCCAGCTGACCTCACGCTGCATTCAGACCATCCAACACCTGACGAGCTGCCATGTACTGCTGCTAACGCTGTGGAAGTGCACCGGGACTCACAGTCAGGTGAGGGGGGGGTGTCTCAGAGCAAAGTGCCTCTTAATGAATTACTAAAAAACTACATTTGACACTTTGGACTTCAGCCGTTTCTAGCTTCCTAACATAAAGATTAAACAAAAGCCTTCTCACATCGAACCGCTACAAGAAAGACAGGACCACTGAGCCAACTGACTGTGTTTGACTGATGAGAACAGCTCTGTTTAATCATCCCCCGTCAGTTCTGTTCAAAGTGTGTACAGTGTCTGCAGGCTAACATGTTTTCTACCTGTTTCTGTCTGCAGGCTCCATGAGGAGCAGTGGAAAAGTCCCAGAGGAAGCAGTTGTTGATGAAGAAGCCATCTTGAGTCTTCTGGAAAGCAGTCAGACTTTTCTCCCACTCTCACAGACGTCCAACCACTCTCCCCTGTTAGGTGTGGTGTCTAAAATGCAGGCTGATCTTTCTGTAAATCATTTGATATTAAACCGCTTACCTGGTTGGAAGGACCTCTGTAGGACAGCAATCCTGAATACACAGCTAGAGCTCCAGTGGAATGGTTCAGATCAAAGCAGATTAATGTTAGAATATGAAAATAAAAAAACAGACATAAATCCAGTCCAGAAACATTTGTATAAAGAAGGATGAGGGGGAAAAAGAAGTCAGTCTCCGGATGTGCTTAGAAACAAACCCCTTAGGACTGGAGGTGTGATGGCATAGAGAGAGGTTGATCATAGATGCACACCACACTAGTTAGATTTACAATAGTAACAACTGATTAACACCATGTGTTCTTTCCCCATCCTTTTGAGGGTCTGTCACATAAATAATAATAATATGTTGAACATTGTGGCTATAAGATGAGGAATCAGAAGAAGTTCAGTAGGTTTGATTGGATTGTGTCGGGATTCAGTCCAGACTGATGAACTAGCCTTATTATAATAGAGAGGAAATGTAGCAGCTGCTTACTTTGGACAGATTTGGGTTCTTTGATCCACTCAGTACCATTGGTACAAATGTGTAGCCTGTAGGATTCTGGTCATTAACGCTCACAGTCTTCCTGGTGGAAAAATATTAAATTATGATTATGATAACAGCTTAAACATGATGTGGAGGCTACAAACATTCTTGTATTACTGAACAATATATATCAACTGATTACACCACTTACATGGTTTATTCTAAGCTGGACATTTTTGTCATGTTTTAGGGAGAAGCAAAAGGAACAATTGATTGCTTTAAAAACCCTAAAATAGGATTGCTCTGTGAGTCAGATATATGAGGCATATCATCCTTTCTATACTGACAGAGTGGTGAACTGAGGAGGAGATTTTGTTGTCATTTTTGAACATTTTTAGCACAAAGCTAAGCAAAATGTTGTTCAGTACATCTGCCTGTCTTGTTGTCTGTGTAGAAAGCAGCCAGGATCACGCCCTCATTGACCTGCTGGCAGGCCTGGAAGACGATGGCTTCCACAGGACTCCGCTACGGCCCAGCTCCCAGTCTCAGCCACTCTCTGGTGCAGCGCCTTACCACTGTAATAGTGACGAAGAGGAAGCGGGGCCGGAGCTAGAGAAGGAAGAGGCGGACCTCAGTGTGCTAATGTCACAGCGGTGGGACAGCGAGCCTCCTCGGAGAACAAACCCACTAAGGCCAGTTCAGTTTCTGGAAGCTCCTCCAGGCTTTATTAGGGTCGCTGCAGTCAGAGCCAGGTCTAAGCTGTTTCCTGGAACTGCTGTTTCCACAGGTCTGGAGTTCAGGAGGCAGAGGACGGCTTCAGTGATGAGCAGCAGGAGTCCTCCGATGAAGACATGGAGTGGAGTGGGAATCACTCTCTGTTTGCCAATCTGTCCATCCCACAGCTGGACGGGGCAGCAGACGACAGCAGTGGTCAGACATTCTCTGTATCCTCAGCACTCACATACACTGGTTGTATTTGTTCTACCTTCCATTTCATTGCACCAGGTATTTGAATCAATAAAATCCAGCCATTCAGAGTGCTTCTGCAGACATGTGTAAGGATGGGTCACTCTCACTATCACGATAAGATTGGTTTGTACATTTCCTCACAACCACAACTTTTCAGTTCTGAGTGATGTTATAATAGGGTGGAACAAAAGCCACATGGTGGTGGGCTTTGTGAAATCACAAAGTGCATCCAGAACATGCACAGCAGAGATCAGCAAGACAATTTTATTTATATTGCACACTTTCAACCCAAAGCAATTCAAGGTGCTTTACATGAGTCAGTGGTATAGAAACCAAATACATATAACAATATGAAAACGAAAACATGATCACAAAAAATGCATTTAGTAGTTGAAGCATAAAATAAAATTTATGTGAGAGGATCACATTTAAAAACAAAAACATGAGAATCCATTAATAAAATAAAGGGAGCAAAGTGTAAGGAGCAATTTAGGTAAGGTATAAGAAACAAACAGATAAAACATTAGATAAACAAAAACAAAAAAAATATGAGAATCAAAGAGTGATCAAAAAGCGCAATTTAGGATTCAAATGGCTGAGTGACTTTTTAGGTAGACCTGTGAGGACGTTGTTGCAGTAATCCGTCTGACTAAAGATAAATGCATGGATCAGTTTTTCAAGGTCCTTCTGTGTCATCAGTCCTTTAATCCTAGAAATGTTCCTCAGGTGAAAGAAAGCTGACCTTGTTATTGCCTTTATGTGACCCTGGTGGTTCAGGTCTGAGTCCATTATTACACCTAGATTACTGGCCTGATGAGTCGTTTTTAGTTGTATTAACTAAAGCTGTGTGCTGAATCTGGATCGTTTCTCTTTAGGTCCAAAAATAATTTCTTTCCTTTTGTTTCTGTTTAGCTGGAGAAAGTTACGGGACATCCAGTCGTTGATTTGTTCAATTCATTTATTTAAGGTCTGGATAGAATCAAAGTCACCTGGTGACAATGTAATGTATAGCTGAGTGTCGTCTACATAGTTATGGTAACTAATCTTATTGGCTGCTATAATCTTAGTTAGTGGGAGTATATACATATTGAACAGGAGGAGGCCCAGGATGGAGCCCTGGGGGACCCCACATGTGATTTCTGTTTTTTCTAATGAGAAATTTCCAATGGACACAAAGAACTTCCTGTTGTTGAGATAAGACTCAAACCATTGAAGTGCTGTACCAGAGAGTCCGTCCCAGCTCTCCAGTCGTTCCAGTAACATTTTATTATCAACTGTGTCAAACGCTGCACTGAGGCCCAACAGAACCAGAATTGTGGCTTTGCCGCAGTCTGTATTTATGCAGTAGCTCCAGACCTCATGCGGCCTTCAGATTAGCTCAAAAACAGCTCTGTCCTTCCAAACCAGGGATGGAACTAGAGCCAGTTCCTACCACCTGAGAGCCAAGTTGGAGCCACGCAGGTTTTTCAAGTGGTGTGTTTTATCCACGAAGTGCAGTCCAATTGCTTTTAAGTTAACAAAATTAGGTTTTCTATATTGAACTGTTTGTTTTGATGGATTTGGATACACAACGATGGAGGAAGGAGAAAGGAAAAAAACAAAATGACCCTTCCATTACTTTTCTAGTAAAAGATTAAGTAAATACAGGCTGATGGAAAAAGAATATCCCAGAAGAAATTTTCTTTCAAACATGCTGGTTCCCGGTGTTCTGCAGCGACCCCCAGGTCACCTTCCTAATTTCACTTCAAACCATCTTACTGTTCGTTTCTAAAATGTTGGCCCAGAATGATTTGAACTCTGGGTAGGACCCAGACAAATGCAAAAACCGAAGCAGCAATGTGCTGTAAGAAGGAGTAGGTTGTGTTTGGAACTCTAGCAGAGGTATGCCGCTCTGCCTGAAGGGGCGGTGCAGACACCTCTAGCATTCCTTTGTTTTCACTTAGTGATGTCACTAGTTGAACAGTTTGAACACTGAGTCGTTTTCTATGAGAGGGAGGGGCAGCCGCTCAGAGAGCAGGATTCAGGAGGATTACTCAGACATGCGTGAATTAAGCGGAAAAAACCACTCTGGTCTTGTTTTTTTATGAGAAAACTGCATTACCAGATGGTTGAAAACTCCAAAAACTTGATTTTGCATGATATAGGGCCTTCCAATTATCATTTATTATTTCACTGTCGATGTCAATCTTCCATAATCTCCTGAGATCCTGTAAGGAATCTGGATCAATACTAAATATAATTCTATAAAGTGGGGAGATTATGTGATGTAAGCATAATGAAAGGACATGGTCAGTAATATTCTCCATTGGGAAGTCTGCGAAGACAGACATGCTTTTTAGAACGAGATATCTAAATTACAGATGTCTTAAGAAATGGATTATGTTTGTTTTAAACTCAAAAGCCCAAAGTACAACCAAAAAGAGGAGAGAAGTTGTGACTGTTGATAATGACCGGGACAAAGAGGTTTCCTAAAGTTTAAATGTCTTCTAAATTGAACCCAAATCTAAACAGGAGGATAAATCACAGAAATGGAACAACGTAGGTTGTGAGGAGGAGGGTTTATGTCACACTACAGCTCTACAAGCCTTTCCCATTAAATTAAAGGTGGAATATGTAAGATTTTTTACAGTGAATTATTTACACAACAGTCTATTGTCCCAACCATGTTGGAAGGTTACATTGAAACAGATTTCATTCTCAGCCAGCCGGGTGTTTGTAAGTTTTTGTTATTTTTAAAATGCTGCTATGGGAAATAGTCATTGTTTCCAATAGCTGTCCCGCCTCCACACTTCCTGGTTCCAGAGCCAATCACATGAGAGCCCTCAAGGTTACTAAGTCTTCAACACTTAGCAGCGCCGCCATTTGTAATCTGACACCAACCGGGCTAAAGGCTAATTTTGAGCTAACTATGCTAGCAGTAAAATAGTCTGCTCTAAAAATATCTCAAGCTACTTTCTATCAACCATTATCAACTCAATATTGCAGTGAATTGTGTTTATATACTTAGTAACTTACTGTGTATAACTCTTTGTTTGTCATCTTGTTTGTTCTGGCAACTCTGTCTTGAAAACTTACAAAGGGAAGTGGCTGATTGAACTGTTGTGTTTTTCTTCATGCACTGCAGTACTCTAATTTGACCACAAGATGTCAATCTTACATATTGTAACTTTGAACTATGCTCTACTACTAGGGAAACTCTCCTTATTTAACGGGAGAGCTGGTAATGTGTTCTGACCCTAATAACAGTAGCCAAACCCTCTCTGAGCTCAGGCTAAATGTCTAATCTGTTTCTGTGTTTTGTATGAGCTCCCCTCACAGAGAGAAATACTGCTGAAAGCTTGGAGGCTTTTACTGCTAAGGTTGCAAGGACAGGGGATTCACTTATCACAGTGCTGCACTAGAACTGAGAAAGGCTTAACACCAGGAATTTCAGGCTTATGTCCGCTGACTGTATTCATTCAACATGAGGATTTTGCCTCTGAAACACTTTTCCACCAGGGTTGCTTTGGACTAGACTGCGTCGGGTCAGCTCAGTACAGAACGGTCGGATTGTGTTTCCATTACCATTTTAGGTGCCTGGCAGTGGGCGACAACATGGGTGGACTTAACTTAGCAAAAGTTCCAGCTAAAAATCAGTCAGAAATCATCATGTCGAACGCCGATCCCCTGACAAGTTAGTGGGCATTCACACCTGCCCTGTTTAGTCCACCTGAATCAAACTCTGCTTCGTTTACCCAGAAAGTCTGCTTTATTCAGGGAGGGATGATGGGCAATGGAACTCTGATTCGGACCAAACAAACTCTAATCCGCCTAATCCACCTAGTCTGTAGGTCTCGGTTTGATTGAAAAACATTCTGCTGCGGTTTGATAGCATATGTGAATTTCAAGTGGACCGGGGCCACACCAAAAGCAGGAAGCAGACTATTGTGTAGAGCATCCTGGGTAAATATAATCTAAACAACCGTGCATGCTGGATAGATAGATGCTGGATCTTGTACATACATTGCTCAACATCTGCAGACAGAGGATATCTGTGCTGTGAAGTTGTGTGAACCCCGGCTCATAGCCTCATATGGAGCTGTCTGAGCCGCCTGGTTTAAAAAAACAACAACAAAAGTAGCATTCTCCATAGTCATCTGTCTCATTATCTGTCATCCTGAGTTAATGCAGCACTATTGATCTGGCACATTTGCCAAAACGCAAATGAGCAATCCTAAAACCGCTACAGTCTGCTACCATTCCATGTTTGTTTACATTTCACTGTACTGTGAAGTGTCCCCCACTGCATGAAGAAGTGCAGCGCCACCACAGGCGGAGAGGTGAAATTGATCCAAAACAGCTTTGGATCATTTGACAAAAAGAGCTGTGTGAATGTGAACCGCACCAGCTAAAAATAGCAACAATGTTGTGATTTTGGTCCCCAATCAAACCGAGTCTGCCTGACTATCAGGTTTGATTGCAGCCTTAATACTCCTTTACCCACCTAAATGGCTCAGATATCAATCTGTTCATGCGTCCAGCTCTTTATCTGTGTCCTTCAAGGCAGTACTGATCTAACCAGCAATCATCCAGTGTGTTGAGACTTCAGCTCTACAGCCTTCCAGCCCGATCCAGCCAACTCCCACTCTCTGATCACCACAGAGACCTTCTGCTTCTCTTCTGCTACCAGTGGCTACCAGCCTTCTTCCTCCCGGACTTTGCGGACTCGCCACGTCTTTCTCCCTGCTGTCACATGGCGACTTCCCCCTTACCTGCCCTAGCTCTACCGCTGCCCGACCGGAGCCTGCTCCAACCCTCACGTGGGATGCGATAACAGCCCCGACCGCAGTTCTTTTCGTCTTAGCGACCTGACTAAAATCAGCCATTACTCAGTTTACCAACATTCCAGATGCGGAAGCTGCAAACGGTATCTAGCCCACTCTCTTACCTTTTGCCGTACATGCCGTCTATTACTGCAAAGCACTTCCAGTGCTTATGGTCTTCCCACTCTGGCCGTTGTGGTGTTTTACAGCCTGTTACTTTGATTTCTTTAGTTTCTCCCTGCAAGGTTTTGAACCCTTTAGAAGCCTTGTGTTGTCATTCACTGTGACATAACTTCACACAGGGCAAGGCAAATCAGTGGCTACCACTACTGGGTAGGAGAGAGTGTGATATCACTTTATCGGACCAATAAGTCCATAGGTGGGTGTTCTGGGTCGCCTCAGCACACTTCGGACCAAGGCAAAGGTAGTCCAAAACAATGGGTTTCGGATCGGACACAGGTAAAAGAAATGCACTAAATTTGGGCTAAACCAACCCGTTCCAGACTGAGCCGACCCTAGTGGAAAAGGGGTACTACTTTCTCTCTCATACAGTCTGCATTTTGTAACTTCGTTTGCCATGCTCAGTCATCTCAGGTTCATATGTTTGAAGGCCCATGAGCAAATTCTTTTGGAAAAAGTGTATATAAATACATTGTCATCCACGTATTAGAGTAGCTGCTGATTCATTTTGGATCATTTCAGTCTTCTTGTACTGTTCAGATTAGATCCTCCATCCTCTCTTTGACTGATGCCTCTCTTCTTTTCTGCTCTGTATTCCTAGATTCTTCCCTAACAGACAGTGGCTCCATGTCTCAGTCTTCACTTGCAGTCACAGAGAAGTTGTTGGGAAAAACCAATCCTTGCACCGGAGAGACCGTCAGCCTAGAGCCGCCTTCATCGGCTAAAATCCTGCTGTGCAAGCATCCTGAGCTCAGGCCAGGGCGGGGACTGGACACGGAGGAAGAACTTGAAAATACCTTTCAGTTAAAAAACAGCCAGGACGGTTCTACTGAATGTTCAGCAGGGTTCAGGGTTAATAAAGAAATCCCATACATCTTGCCAGTAAAGCACCCGATTACTCGCAAAATAGCCTGTCACTCTGACGTGTCTCCTATTTGCATGGACAAGGAGGACATCCGTCCCTTGTTCTCATATAACAAGAAAAGCTCCAAACCTTTGGACAAGGCCGATCTGGAAGGGTTCCCTTTTAGTAGTGGAAAGGTGTCAAAAAACAGGAAAAGGTACAGCAGCCTTGAGACTGTAGAAGCAAATCGTTTGTCCATCTTTCAGAACCACAGCACCATCTCCCTGTGTTACTCAGACCTGAGAAACTGCTCTGCTAAGACGGAGTTGGAGCTTAGTGCCAAGGAGAAGACGAGCCCCATCCTGAGGGGTATCACCTCAACGCCATCTCTGATGAAGGACGGCGAGTTCATCGACCACAGGGAGGAAGAGATGGCCCAGGAAAGTGAGGAAGGAGATGTTGGGGAGCTCAAAATCAGATATGAAGATTACCAGGAAAATAAAACTGAGAGGACTATTGTAGCCCAGCAGGAGGCACATTATAAGTTCTTCCCCAGTGTTATTCTCTCCAACTGTCTCAATAGAAAGAAAACCAGGAATAAAAAGCCATCTGATGTCTGCAGTAAGCCAGAGCTGTCCCCGACCTGCAAGTTGAAGCTAAAACTTCCTAAGAAAAGGTTGGGAATGGTAGGAGATAGAAACGGAGCCACAGGAGCTCAAAGCCCCACGTCCAACAGTCCGGTTAGCACTGACCTCTCCCCAGTAACACCTGCTAGTAACCAGAATCCAGGGCCGGTTTCAGAGGAACAACCAAAACTACAGACTGAGGTAAGGGAAGACTTTGAGCCAGTGATGAATGCAGAGTTGGGCTGTGAGGAAACCGCTGTCAGTGAGCAGATAGAGCCTGTCTCAGAGGCTGCTGTCTTCAACACCTCCACTTCTTCTTCTCTTTGGGGTGAGGCCAAATACACTGAAGAAGATAGGCTGAGCCTTCTTCCAGATTTATCTGAAAAGGTCAGCTGCACTACACCATCAGCACTGCCAGGAAGTAAGTACACGCTGAGGGCTAAACGGAAAATTAAGTTTGACCGCAATGATGATGACCATCCAGGTTCCACTCATCCTAAAAACCCAAGCAAGGTTCCCAGGGGACAGAAAAGACGCAAGAAAGAACCTCCCGTAATCATCAAGTACATCATAATCAACAGGTTCAAAGGTCAGAAAAACATGTTGGTGAAGATGTCCAAAGTGAATCCAGAGGAGCAGTTGGTTGTGTTAACTCCAGATAAAATGGAGCATTACAACAAACTTGCGCCTCTCAAGAACTTCTGGCCTAAAGTGCCAGAGTCCACCGCTGTTAGGTTTCCCATCAAAGAGACCAAAGCCAAAAGGTCGCCCAAACGGAAGGCTAGGGTCAACAGCACAAGTAAGAAAGTGATGAACACCTCTCCCAGAAAGCCTGTAGTCAAACAAGGTGAGAGGATGAAGAGGATGGCTGGCCGTCGGAGTCGCCCGGTTCTGCCCTCCCTGCCTTCCCCTCAGCCATGCTACTGTGATTTAGCAGAAGACCTTGAGAAAGAGTATGCTGATGTCATGGTAGAACTGGGCTATCTATCCGATAGATCCCCGAGCCCCACTGATTCAACCCCCCCGCGGTGTTGGTCCCCAAGTGACCCTTTCCTGAACAGTTCAAACCAGCTATTAAATCCACTCCGTGACCCTTGTCTTGGTTCTGCTTCTCAAAAGTCTCGCGCAAAGTCTGCCAATAAAAGAGGCCAAAGTAAAAGTCCAACAGGCAAACCTAAGAAGTCCACAGCCTCTAGAAGAAAAGGGAGGACGTCTGCTGCTAAGACCTCAGAAGGACAAGAGCCCAAAAAGGAGAAATCAAGGAAACGTAGTGCTGGTGCTCCAAGGCAGAGAAAGAAAGCTAAAGATGCAACTGAAAGTCCTGCCACATCTTCTCCACCCAGAAGGGCCCGCAAAAAGAAAACTAAAATTGACAATTTATTCAAAGAAGACTCCCAGCTCCTATTCTCTGATGGCGGCGCAGCTCCTTCAGAAGGTTCCTCCAAAGAGGTTCCTCCCTTTCAGCAGCCATTAGGCGCTGATGACACCAGTCAGAGCATGTCCTCGACTCCAGCCGCATTGATGCCCGTCTCGGCCGGTTTTACTGAGCCAAAGGCTGAGGAATGTGAGACCTCAATCATGGAAGTTAACCGAAACATGCTAGCACCTGTCGAGATGAAGCAGCAGGGTTGTCAGACCACTGTGGTGAAAGCTGAATCCTGTCCAAAAGACTGCTCTGCTCCTCAGCCTCCAGCAACCGTTAAGTCCCTGCTGGAGGACTCTACTGATGCCCAGAAAGACAAAGCTCCTAAAAATGGGGAGGTACCTCCTCTAATCGAGACCCCGCCTGGCTTGGCCGTCCTGAAGGAGCTCCTCCAGAAGAGGCAGCAGGGACAGGCCCTTCCTCTGCAAGTGGTTGGCACAGACAGACAAGCTGCTGCCATAGCTCAGGCTGCACTGCTGCTGAGCCCTTCAGCTAAACACACCAAGTCCATAAGAACTCCTTCCACTGCTCCTCGGAAACCCCGCGTCCCAAAGTCTACCACTCCCAAGGAGAGAAAGCCCAGAAACAGGAAGGGCAGTACTCAGCCAAACGTGTCAGTGAAGCAGGACAGCAGTACGTCTGATGACTGCCCGCTCTTCTCTGTACCAAGCCTCGAAAGCTGCAACTTCATAGAGGACAGCTTGTCGCCAGAGCTCCCGCAGGCCTACACCTTCGACATCAACACTGTTCATCAGGCAGAGTTCTCCAGTCCGTACTCTGGCAGTCAGTTTGTTTTGACTGATAAAAACTTACCTGTGAAGTTCCTCAGTGATGTCTGTCAGGAAACCCCATCTGCTCTGACTCGGGGTGTAGAAGATGTTCCTCAGGGCCAACCCGAGAGAGCCTCTGACATGTGCAGGGCCAGGCCGGCCAGCCCTGAACTCTTTGACAGATCTGGGAATGGAGATCCCACTACAACCCTCACACTGCTTGATTATGAGAAGCAACGAGCAGAAAGACAAAGAGAGTGGGACCTCTCCTTCTGTAAATCGCACATCCTCAGCCCTTTCCAGGACTTTCACTGTGAGAGAAAAGAGTTTCTGTTCTCAGCCTTCGACCCAGTTATACCTCTGTCTTTGAGCTCGGTGTCGTTCGTCGACCAGGAGGGATCACCTACGAGCGAACTTCAGGAGAGCATTGATGGACTCACATCCACCACACCTAGCAGCTCTCCTCACTCCATCAGTTCTCTATCACACGTGAGAGCGAGCCAGCTTCAGCGGGGAGCTGGGGGTGGAACCCATATCCTCAAGCCCCTCATGTCCCCTCCCAGTCGGGAGGAAATCCTCAGCACTCTGATGGACCTGGAGATGTCAGAAGCCACTTTCCAGGAGCCGTTCTGCAGCGATCCTGCTGATGTCCCGACCAAGCCCATGTAAGGTCACACTTTCTGTAATACCAGCATTTCATTTAGAGTTTGCTGTTTGGGTTCATGTTGTACGTATTAACAAGTGCTCAAAACACACCTTCCTTACTTTGTTGTATACATCCTTCTCTTGCTTCCACTGTTGATATTGCTGTTTAAAAGACCTGCATTAGATAATGCTATTCTTTTATCACTAACGGGATAATCTAATTATTGTTTAAACATTAAATATGATGTGTTACAATGAATCAATAGACTAAATTACTCACTCCGAACGCTCTGCAAGGAGCTGAACCTCTCCGTCTGTGTGTAATGGAGGCTGAAGTGCCACCAGAACCATAGTTCTTAAATCGGGGAACATTTCTCAGACTGAAATGATAAGAATTCAGCTAGACTCTTTGAACGAGGACTTTTCAAATTGCTTCAGCAGGAGGAAATCCCCCTGCTTGCGCTCTTATTGCATCAGTAGTTAATCTGCAGCAATCAGTCACTGCCAGTCTGTGTACAGTGCAGTCACATATACTCTCCAAAGCCTTTTCAGCCTGCTGTCAGATTGTAGATAACAAGATACTCCAGGTGTTAAATACACTTTACTTTTGTTACAAGGAGCAGGATAAACTTCTTTCTATTCGTTGATGTGCGACATAGAAAGTTATGTAAGTATGCTTCCTGTCTCTTCTACTTATTTCTACTGACATTTTTAAACTGCTCACAAAATCCAATTCCTTTGAGATATAATGGAGAGAGCAGCTGTTTTTTACTGTATGCAAACCGTTAGTTTCCCTGGCAACTACTTAGTTTTACTATAGAGTCAGTTACTAACTAAGTTACTTTTTTTGGACCAAGTAGTGAATAATTACAACTAATTACTTTTTTAAAGTAATATTCCCAACACTGCTTGCTTCTACATTTCCTTCTATCCTAACTCGATTATGTCCTTCCAATTTTCTTTTATTCTTCCCCTTTCTGGGTGCCTGGTGTTCTTCCTTCATTATGTTCTTCTTTACTCTATCATTCCTTCCTTACTTACTTACTTACTTACTTACTTACTTACAGATTTTATGTAAAAAGTGAAACAGCTATTGATGTGTGATGATTTAATAGCAGTTTTATAATCGCGTCCAAGGTGTAAAGATGATCAGAACGGACATGTAAGCATAAAAGAAAGTGAATCTCAGAAATCATGTTAGAACAGGGTTTCCTGTTAAAATACTGCTCATCTTGCAAAACAAAGCTGGAAAAATGTATGAAAATGTTTCAGGGTTAAAGCTCTGATCATCACTGCACATAGGATGATTAATACTCCACTTTCTACCAGTACCACCTTTATGTGCATCTGTATATAAACATATATAATATATAAATATATAATTTTTAAAAATATTTTAATAGCAACTGGAACAATTTTTGTTACTCATTTGAAATGTTTGTGAATGCAGTAAAGCCACCAGAGTATTTGAAGGTTGCTTAGTTTGGACACAGATCATCTGGTGTAAGGATGCTTTATTTTTACCCATATTAATAAATTCATTAGGTTTATCATAAATATAATCCTGATCATTTTTACCTTCTCACCCAGTTCTTCAGGCTGCCTCCTGCTCTCTGCTTTCATTTAGATCATTCATTCTCCTCCTTTCCTGCTCTCTTCCAGGGAGGTTGGGGGCCGTAAGCTCACAGTTGGAACCAGACTAGTGAAGGAGCTGGAGGAGTTCGGAGGAGACCTGTCATTGGAGGGCCTCCATTTCTGGAAGACCGCCTTCTCTGCCATGACCCACCCCGTCGCCACCATTCCCTCATCTCAGGGAACGGAGGCCTCAGAGGCAAAAGAAAAAAAGGCAGAGCTGTCTGCATCCTCGGTCAGCGACAAGAAGGTCATCGTTCTACCCTGCAGAAACCCACCGAGCCGTGAGCGCGTGCAGCTGTGGCTGGAAGCCAGGAAGCAGTATGACACCTTACAGAGAGAGCAGAGAGAGAAGGCTGAGGTGGAACAGGACAACCCTGAGAGAACTGAGCTGCCAGAAGTTTCCACATGCCCCTCAGTTAACTTCCAACATCATGGGAACGTTTCTAAAACGGAAACTCGAAGGAGGAAGAAGCTAAACCTGTCTCTAGCCTTATCTCCTCTGGTGAATACTGGCCCTCAGTCTAAAACCACAGAGGAGAGTCCAGTTTCAGATGAGAGCACTGTGAGCCCTGAGGAGGAGGAGGAGGAGGATTCTTCTAAAACAACTTCTCCAGAGTCCCCAGAGCTGCCTCCATGGCAGGAATCCCATCAGCTGAGCCCATCAGGAATTGGCCTTCTCAGCAGTAGGAAGCCTTGTGTTATCTCACCAGAACCGCTGTCACCCAGGTTCTCTGACTCACAGGAGAGGCTCTTAGAGGACAAGTCTCTGTCTCCCTTCCATGGCATGGACAGGGATGGTGGCAGCAGCAGCCCACACCTCCTACACAGCACACCTTATGTGAGGAAGAGGCGGAGGAGCACAGAAGATCTGGATCCAGTGTGCAGCACGCCCATCACTGACAGTAAGTCTCCTTCTGGCTCTGAGATTACCGCAATAATCCACACTTTCTCAGTCTCTAAAAGGAATGGGATCATATTTAAGACATAAGCAGGTTTATATGTTGTTATGTTCCATCTGGTACATCCAGGAAACTGTCTGCTGCAGGACTGATGACTGTTTCTCATCTAAGCAGTGGGAACCAGTTAGAGTTTAGGCCCTTTGAACCTAAACGGTTGTGCATCAGGCTACATCTGACCCAGATGTTCTGTTCTGATAATATTCCTTGGAAGTGAGTTTGTGTCCTGATCTCTTCCTGCTGTAGAAGATCCTGTTTCTCCAAGACTCCAGCAGAGAAGAAGAAGCCAGGCGGAACCTTTGAGAAGAGTCTTACTTACTACACAGATGAAGGTGAGAGCTTTTCTCTGTGTGAGATTTCCTGCCTACAGTTGCATTTACGGTACTGTATCCTCATCCCCTGCTGATGTGGTTGACTCTTGTTCTCTGGGTCATTGCAGTCCTTTTTGTGCTCCTTTTCTTCTTAACAGAACCAGTTTGCTGCTATAAATGTGCCAAAGAAAGAACGCTCTCAGATCGAAGGGCCCAGTATTGCCAACTCGTATGGCTTCAAAGTCAGCATGCAGAATCTGCAGGATGCCAAAGCTCTGCATGAGGTGAGCTGCTCTCCAGGATGTGTTCAGACCATAGACTGTAAAAAAGAATAGACAGCACCTCCTCACTCCTCCCCGTTTACCAGAATGACTTTCATGGGGGAATTCATGGAGGATTCACAGACTCCTCCTCCCCAGCTCTGACGAAGCATGTTCCTAAAAAGGGCATAGGGGCGGGATCTTCACTGTAGACTCTGCCATCACGGGGCGTGTATGGGCGTGTAGTTCGGTCGTAAACACACCCATTCTGCTCCCGCGTCGTTAGCTCTGATGCTAAACTTGGCTCGGCCCCCTCATTAATTATGCAAGATTTCAAAAAATTATCTTACGAAAACCAGCCTGGTGCCCAAGTTTTTTATGAGCCCAGCGTTATCTCAGGAAGAATATGTAGCCATAGAAAGTTAAAAACAATGGGGCACCAGGCATTAAAGTTGTTTTTAACGTGTCTAAAGTCCAATGCTTTTCAATGGGGGCCTAGCGGCCAAATGGAGGTACTACAGCAAGGGAGGAGCAATGGCGGCCTCCATGGCATGCGGTCAAAAAGCAGAGCAGCCAGCGGCCATTGGTTCAGACCCACAGCTTCTGTGGTCTGGTCCAACCTGCTGGCCCAGCTTCTTCCTCTAACCAGTCCATGTTTATTTCATTAGCACCAATCAAAAGAAAAAGCCATCTTGATGCACTTTATCAGACAAATGAGTCAAATTAATACCCAGATTATTTCAAAAATAATTGTAAAGAATCCAACTAAATGTTCAGGTTCATCTTAATTATACACCCTTAGCCTAGCTGAGTGCTTTGAATCACTGATGTTGCAGGAAACAGTCATCCAGAGGTGCACACCTTCAGCAGAACCTTTGGGCTCACTAACACTGGCCTGTTGATGTGGTACAAATGAAAGGAGCACAAAATAGAACAAAGAGAAAAACTCTGCTCTATCTGTGAGCCATGGAACCAGGTGGACTTTCTACGGAGGATATGTATATATATATGTATATATATATATATATATATATATATATATATATATGTTCTTATTCAGCTGTAGATTAACATTTTTGAAGGTGACGTATTTATTTTCACTTTCAGGTCCAGTTCCTAACTCTAATGGGAATGGAGCTCCATGCTAGAAGCCGGCGTGACCTGGAACCTGACCCAGAGTTCGACCCCATATGTGCCTTATTCTACTGCTTCAGTTCGGATTCCCCCCTGCAGGGAGTAGACAGCCCACAGCTGACTGGTGCCATCATGGTGGACAAAGACCTTCAACGTCATGGTAAAGTCCTCGCTACATGTTGACTGTTTTAATGTTTTTTATACGCGCGTATTAATTAGCCCATCAGAAGCTTCTGGAGCTCACAATGGCATCATCCAGAGTTTTAGTTTGGTTTAAGTTTGGTTTAAGCTGATTTTGCCCAGGCTTCATCCCCGAATGTTTTCAGTCATGACCTGGATGTTTCACTCACCAGCTACAGGCTCCCCTCTCTCTCATTCACTTAGATCACAGCCACTGTTCTCTCCTCTGATCAGCGCTGCCGCTGATAGGACTCGGTGTCAGGTTACAGCCAGTTATGGCAAGCCATCAGTAGCAAAAATAAGACGTGTGTTAATGCCTCATCAAGGTATTAACATCCATGCCGTATGTTAAGGCCTTGCCAAACTATGGCTGCCGTAGTCAGTCGCTACGGTGGACACTTGGCCCCTCCCCTCTCCTAACGAGTCCGCTCGGTACAAATACATGTGCAGAAAACTGCATAGCGTCAAACCAGAAGATATATTAAAGGGGGTTATGATGCTTCTTCCAGGCACACAGAACCATTCTATAGCACACTCAAATGAACCTTTTACCCTAAATCATTCTGAACATCCTGTATATATAAAAATCCATCTTAAAGAAATTTGCCTTCTCATAACTTCCATATTTGACACCTTGATATTTGCCTGAGCCTCTCTAAGCCCTCCTACCCTTTGTGAAACTCCCCCTGCAGAACGTCATACACCGACTATTATCACAGCATGCACGTGGAGTCGGAGTCCAATTTTAGTATTTAGGAAAAAAGTCACATTGGTGAACAATGGCAACACTGGAGATTGTAAGACGGCTGCAAATGATCCAATATCCGACCCTGAAAGTGGATTTTTGAAGAACCAGAGAGAATTCAGAGGCTTGTACAAGACGTGTTGGCTTTGTAATATTTAGCCTCCTTGGCATCCTTTTATAAATATTAATCAATATGAAGCTAGGTTTTGCATTGCAACCATAAAAGCAAAGATATATAAAGCTACATACTGAAGTCAGGGTTAGTAATGCTAAGTCACAGTTCTTACCTGTACAGGTTCTGATGGAGTAGCCTCGCCTTTAGGGGCCAATCTGTTTATTAATCCACTATCAAAAAGGCTTTTATTGAGAAATCAGTCCTCTGTGAAGTGATTTGTGCAAAGATAACAGATATTTTTGGCCTAGGATTGTTTCCAAAGATGAAGTCCCAACTCTTAGCCTTTACAATTAGCCTAAGCTAGCTATAGCAGCTGGCTACGTCAGGTAGGGGAGGAAATAGGAGAGATAGGTGGGAGCACCTCCAATAACTACCAGCAGAGACTCAAAGATTATTCAAACATAAGTGGATGAGTCAAAGCAACACTTCAGTCATAATTTTAATGAGGAAATACCATGCTATCAGGATGTTATAGATCAAAAGGTCAATTGTGATGTGCCCCCCAAAAGGGCCTATATCATGCAAAAAGTTTTTGGAGTTTTCAATCACCTGGTAATGTAATTTTCTTATATAAAAAAACCCCACCAGTGTGATTTTTGGCTTAATTCACACATACCTGAGTACTGCTCCTGAATCCTGCTCTATGAGCAGCTGCCCCTCCCTCTCCTAGAAAATGACTCAATGGCAACAGAGTGACGTATCTTATGTCACTATGCAGAAGGCGGGATTATAGAGAAGCGAGCCGTTGTACTTCATGGTCCGACATTTACTCCAGGATACAAGTTAAATTTCAGGACAAACTAATGCTAAATAAAACTAACAGTAACATTTTATTATATATATTCAATTCAATTTAGTTTATGTATATAGCGCCGTTTCACAACAGATGTCATCTCAAGGCACTTTACAAGAAGAGTTATTACAATACAATGTTTAATGTAGAAATTAGAGAACCACAGAAGATTGCGTCGTGTAATTCTCAGCAATCCCTCACACTGAGCAAGCATGCAGTGACAGTGGAAAGGAAAACTTTATTGACATATGTCTATGTCAGAAGTTGAAAGCTGTAAAATAGCATGATATAGGCCCTGTGAGATAAGCCACATTTCTAAAACTAACAGAAATCAATGGATAATAGAAAAATTAGGGGGGTAAACTGTTATAACTCCGTTGCTCGGTTTTTGTAGAGCGACCAAGATTAGGGCAAAGCAAGGCAATTTTATTTACATAGGACACTGTCAACACAATGCAATTCAAGGTGCTTTACATGATTCAGTGGTCAAGAAACTAAATACATGATAAAAATATGAACATTAAAACAGATCATGACTAAAAAAATGAATTTAGTTATTGTAGTATAAAATACAATTTCTGTGAGAATATGAAATTTAAAAACAAGTAGAAACACGAGAATCCATTAATAAAAAAGTGCAAGGAGCAATTTAGGTAGGGTATAAGAAACAAATGTATGCAAAAGAATGTAGATTAAAAACAGATAAAAAACAATCAGTAAAAAAAAAAAGGTTAAGAATGTATCTTTGTAAAATGGAGAGATTTACAAAGGCAAACATTGGCTTATTATAGATTATTTTCTTTAGCCGTCCTGTTCGTAGCACCTGAATTAAGGAACCGAATGAACGCAATGAAAAACGCATTCCCAGAAACCCCCATGTTTATAATTCAGCCCGCAACACATCAGCTCTCCTTCCTATCCAGCCAAACTGTGGATTGTTGTGCAGCAGCATGTGTTTGTGATCCTAAATAATGTGAGTATAATATTATTGGGATACTGGCGTTTTGTGGTGATAAATAAATAAGTTGTGTGTGAGAATTATCCGTCTGCTTCGGGTATCAGCTCCGGTTTGTGCAGTGCAGTTTAAATGCTCCGTACTTAAGTCGATTTATGCATGTTGGCTCACTGTATAGCTTCAGTACATTCATAGAGAAATACCGCTGCGTTAAAAATACCAAATTATTCTGTTAAGGTGATGTTTTCAGACTCAAATTAGTGCTAATTATTAGCGGAGGTAGCTGTGTACATCTTCACAATATTTCCTGTTGTGATGAACTGGAGAATCTGCTGAGTGTTTACTTTCCGAAAATGGTCAATTGTGACATTAAATTAGTCTATGTTACATTTGATTTATGGCACGGTATCGGATAAAACCTAAACGATACCCATCCCTACCGATACTTGGATCTGAGAACTTGCCGATATCAAGTATCAATGCCGATACTTCTACCACACAAAAAAATGGCAATTGATTGGAAGACTGGTTTTATTTTCTTCTCTGCTTGTAACAACAAATGATTAATTAGATTTTTTAAAAAGTATAAAAATGACCACAAAACAAAAATTCAAATCAAAAGTAAAAATGTTCTGTGAAATTATTGCAGAGATTTCACATTCTAAGTATCGTTCTATTGCATCAGTTAACTTAAACCAATAACGAAACGCATACATTCGAACAGAGTTGGCCCCAATCCCAGATACAGTACAGGTATTGTTGCATCCCTAATTGTAACACTTTTTTGTTTGTTTGTTTTAAATATCACATATGTGATCAGCCACGGAAAATAGGGACACAAGTAAGGTCTGGGGCATTTTGAGTTATTAAAAGATTCTGAAAGTGTAGTCTCCAAGCTTTGAAGGTAGCTGCTCCAAAATTCTGGAAGGGATGAAAATGGCTTCTAAACATTTTCAGTATTCAACTCTTTCTCCTTCTGTGGGTAGCAATAGGTCTCATTTACATCACATTCACATGAGCCATCCCCCCATGGTGCATGTATTTGAGGACATTTATCCTGCAAAACTGTAATATTACAACATAATGTTGCACAGAAATAAGGGTATACTTGCTGCAGAGACTTTCAGTAGGCCCAATGTTTATGTCATGGCTTGGAGTTTATGAAACATCTGTAGATTATAGCCTAGATTGACAGTCACTCCAAAAGCCATGAAAAAAACCTGAAAGCCACGTTCCAAACTCTCAACATGAGTAGAACAAAGGATACAGTCAACCGCATCCAAACCATTTTAACATGTGGGGAAATGTTACTGAATTATAACCAGTGTGAGATTATCTTCTAATACCGCCACCTACTGGTAGGTTTGGTACTTAACCTGTCGTCCTAATGAGAGTCTCTACAGGAGTGTGATGCGCTCAGTTTTCTTCAGTCGGCCTAAAACCTGCTGTGGTGTCCAGTAAATTGGTGACTGTCAGACTTTTAGGAAACAACCACCGTCTTTTTAAAATGTGGGACGACTCAGAAATGTTTCCCTGAGCTGTTTCAGCTTCAGTTGCTCAAATTGATCAAACGATTGTTGCCTCTATGTTAATCTGATGAACCCATCTGAATCTCTGCTGCAGGTTCCAGATCAACCGCACCGTTGCTCGTCAGATCAGGTGTCTCTGGGCTGCAGGTCACCTATGCCAGTGAGGAGAAGATGCTGTTTCAGGAGCTCATCACCATCATGAGAAGGTGTGTGTCCTCTCGGTTGGTAGCGAATCAGCTAGGCAAAGTTAAAAACAAACAGTTTGCTGCTGTTGTTCCAGGTTCGACCCAGACATCCTGCTGGGCTACGAGGTACAGATGCATTCATGGGGCTACCTTCTTCAACGTGCCGCTGCACTGGGAGTGGACCTATGCCAGCAGCTGTCCCGGATCCCAGGTAACTCCAGGAGTCCAGTTCCTTAACAGCTGAATGCTTTCAAACCACGGCAGCTTTTCTGATTACTGCTTCTAAGACTAGGCAAAAAAAACATCATCTTTGATAAAGCTTATAGTTAGAATGGCTTACGTTATCTGTGTAATAATGCTGCTATAGGCTTAGACTGTTGGAGGACAGAATGACCACTTCTACTCACTATCCTACTTTTCTCTTCTACTACTTTCCAGTTTTATTATTTGCTGTTATCTGTTCTCCTGTTACTCTCTAAAGAAAAACACAAAAGAAGAAAGTTAACAGTTAAATTAAAATCAAATAAGAACCAAAAGTAGTAGAATCAGAACTGTGTGTGATGGATTTTGAATGAATTGTTGCGGTCCTGACAACTTGTCCAGGCACCTCGTATGAGAGCGAGAGAAACCTCCTGCTGCAAAAATGGAAAGCTACTTTATCTCAGCAGTAATAAACGATGAGTATTCTGTCCCAGCAGGTACAGTTTATAACATCTGCAAGTTACTCCACATGGATTGAAAGGTGTAACTATGAGATTCTTGTTCCATTTTGGGCTAGAAGAGAGATCTCTGCCTTGTATTAATGTGATTATATCCCACTAGTTATGCTCCGTACAAAATTAAAATCACTTCAAAGTCACAGAAAGTTTGTAATATTCGTAAATGTGTCTGTAACTAAGTAGCATTAAGCAGACAGACTTTCAAACTAAAAATACATTCACTATTTAAAAATCCTGGGAGTGGTTTTTATTCATTAAACTTTCTAACATAACCTGGAAATAACATAACTATAGCTGCTGTTCAATTCTCAGCTCCACGCAAGTGAACCAGAATGGCTCCAGGAAAACTATCCTGATTGCTGGAAAACATTCCAGCCTTACTGTTATAATGTACATTTTATCTGAGCCACCTGCCATTATAGGAGAAATCCTAAAATCAGTGTTAGGAGGCGTGTATGAGACAGAGAGAGGTTTCTGTATCTGAACATATTGTGGGTGCTAACCTGGGCTTCCCTGGGACGGAGCGTAGCAAGTGTGGGTGGTGCTGTGTGTGTTTGTGTGAACTGGAGCTGAATAGAGAAAGCTGCCAGCCTCTGTAATTAGCTTCCTGCTGGCTCTGTGTGTGTCCTCAGGTGACTCCAAGGAGAACCGCTTCGCTGCTGAGAGGGATGAGTACGGCGCTGACACCATGACAGAGATCAACATCATCGGGCGCGTCACCCTCAACCTGTGGAGGGTGATGAAGACTGAGGCAGGTTTCTCTGTTGTGAACTATATTTAGATCAAAAAGACATTTAGTGGTACCTCCTAACATTTATTTGTCTATTGGGATTTTTGATAGAACAACACAAAATAGTGCATTATTCTGAAGTACAAGAAAAAATTACTTGGTTTCAAAAGTCTATTAATACTTGAAGATTTACCTTCATCTACATCTAGTGTACCTCTACCAGCTTTAGAAACTAGAAACTTATTTTTTAGCTCACTCCTCCCAGAAACTCAATTTCAGTCAGTCTCCTGTTAAGATATATTTTCAAGCCTTACTGCAGATTCTCAATTGATATTAGGTCTTGACTTTGACTGGGCTGTTTTAAAGAGTGACCAGTACTTCTCTGGATGTATGTTCAGGGTGGCTGTCCAGTTAAAAGGTGAATCTCAGTCTCAGGTTTTCTGCAGCCTCTAACTGATTTTCTTCCTGCATTTTTATGGACTTAGCTCCATCCATCTTCCCATCAATTTTGACCAGCTTCCCTGTCCATGCTGGGGAGAAAGAAAAAACATCTCCACAACATGATGCTGCAACCAATTTATTCCACCAATTCAAATTTGCATTTATTTCAGTTTATTTATATAGCACCAATTCACAGCAGATGTCATCTCAAGGGACTTTACAAGAAAAGTAATCTCAGTACAAACATACAAACATTTAATCAGTGCAAAAGTTTTCTATTTAAACTAGAACTGGCATGAAATTCCCTGCAACGTTTGGGCCCTTTTTAGCTACACTCTAAGTGCCTTAATACTATATTAAAGGATGGCTTGCCGTAATTCAGCCTTGTTGTAGAATTGCAGGTGTGACGAGGTAGCCCTTCTGTTAGCATTAGCACAGAACGACCGGGTTTCGGAGGGCGGGGCCTAGGCTATGCGCTTCTGTGGTCAATGAATCTCTAACGATATTTGGAATGTTCAACTATAATATATAATCTTTTTCCCCAAAATAAAAGCACACTAGCAACAATGCTACATAAACAAACTGGGGTATTAGCTGTGAAGCTAATTCTGAATGTTAGCTATGATGCTAATTGTAAAGCGAACAACTCAAACAATGCCACAATGTGTACTAACAGCTGTAGGACATTATTGAGGAAATATGCTTACTTGTACTGGGATATTTGCTGGTTCACGTAGAGTTGGTATTAATCTGGTAGAAGTTTAAGACGATCTGTGAATCCACTGCTGTATTGTACCAAGCTGGAAAAACAGTCGTCCTAGAAATGTTTGCCACAAACTACCACATGCTTCGGCAGTCGGTCAGAAACATTCCCGGCATAAATAAAATCTATCCACAAGCTTTTCAGTGGCTCAGAAGTGGGGATTACAAAAAGATTTCTGTTCTCTTTTGTAGACCCAGGTACAGAGCAGTTTGGATGCGTTCTGGACTCCATGCTGCTGGTTTGTTGTTTGCCTGTTACCGTAGCTCTCCGCGCTGCGGAGGGAGGGACTTGGAGGGTGTAGTTCAGGGAAGGGGGCAATTAGCTGGAACTCAACACGCAATATGCTGAAACGTGTCGTCATATGCCGAACTATCAAACAGCCCGTTTCAGAGTGCTAATTTCACTATGTGGGCAGACATACAAAGGAAAGACTAATCAGTCACTTTAACCCCTTAGGGGCCGTAGGCAGGCTGGGGGAACTAAAAGATATGATCAAAACCCTCAAAAAATGCACATTTCATGCCAGGTCCGCTTTAAGAAAAAACACTGACAGACCAGGAAGCACAGTTGTAGTTTAATCCACCTCTCTGCAACTTCTGTACTGTTACCCACTCAATGCCCCATTGTCTTGCCCAGGTACAAAATTTAAGACAAATTATTTACCTAAGAAAAGCAAATTATGAACATCTCATTAAGATACATGACTTTGACTAAAAATAAAAACAATAGATGTGGTTTATTGAACATTAGATCACTTTCCTCAAACACTTTATTATTAAATGACTTGATATGTGATTTAAAAAAAAACATTGAATTGTTTAGTCTCAGAAACCTGGCTGCAGCAGGAGCATTATGTTAGTATAAATAAGTCAGCTCCTTCCAGTTATTTAAATTGTACTAAATACTTAAAGGGAAAGTTTGGATTGTTTTAACTTGGACCTTATTTTTAGCAAATATTATGTTCATTTACTCACCCAGACAAGTTTGGAGCCACTTGGAGTCCTTCGGGAGAAGTTTATATCCAGTGGCTTTCAGCATATATCCATGTAATGGGGGTCAATCAGGGCAGGAAATTTGCAGTGGTGAAATGAGGCATTATCTGCCCCAAAACTCTTTCATTTAACCATGTTTTATTATGAATAGTTAGCCATATTCTCCTGTGATTTCGAAACTTCTCAGAGTGTTCAAATATTAGCTTCTGGGGTTTTTACCGGCTTTTAATGTAACTGATTCTAACTTACACTAACCTTGGATTTCAACAATGTTGCAGCTGTAGTCTGTGTAGGTGGAGGAAAGGGAGCCTGTGGAAGACTGCGCCCCAGGGCAGCTGTGGCTACAACTTAGCTTACCATCACCAGTGTGTGAATGTGTGGGTGAATGACTGAATGTAGTGTAAAGTGCTTTGGGGTCAGTAGGGACTAAGTAAAGCGCTGTACATATACAGGGATGGAGCATGATAGAGACATCATTGTAATCGCGCGATAGTGTAGGTGGATTATAACCTCTAAATCACCTCAGAACCGAACAAATAAGCGCTTTGGAGAACTGAGCTCTGGGTAAGGTCCTGCTAACGTTGAATATTAAAACATTAGTTAAATGAAGTTGTTTTGGGCAGATCATGCCTTATTACAGGCGGCAAATCTGCTGCCCTGATTGACTACTATTATATGGATACATGCTGATGGTGACTGGGTATAAATGTCTCTGGAAGGGCTTCAAGTAGCTCCTAACGTGTCTGATTGAAGACAAGAACATAATATTGGCTAAAAATAAGGTCCAGGATAAAACAATCCAAACTTTCTCTTTAAGTACGAGGAGCGAGGAGGAGTTGGAGGAGTTGCAACCATCTTTGATTCAGATTTACTGATTGATCCCAGACCAATTAATACCTACAGATCTTTTGAACTATTAACCCATTTGGATGATTTTCCTTGGTCCTCCCTCCAGGTGACGCTGAACAACTACAGCTTTGAGAACGTGGCCTTCCATGTGCTCCATCAGCGCTTCCCTCTCTACAGTCCCCGCACGCTGTCTGACTGGTTTGACCACATCACAGACTTATACAGGTCCAGCACAATCTAACACTCTCCATCAAGTTCTGTTCTGTTTCAAAGGTGTCCACAGGAGTTACCTTCTCTAGCTCACTCTGTTTATCTCTGCTCTACATAAGGGGTAGTCAAGTGAAGCAGTGAGAGTTTGACATTAGCTGTTCTTTAGTAAAATGGGCTGGACTCTCTAATCTACATATTGCTACAGGTGGAAGATGGTGGATCATTATGTGAGTCGTTTACACGGTACCATGCAGCTCCTGCAGCAGCAAGACATCATCGGCAGAACCAGCGAGCTGGCCCGACTTTTTGGGATCCAGTTCCTCCATGTATTGACTCGAGGATCCCAGGTATACACACACACATAATCAGTAGGGTCCTGAAAGCATTCATTGATACACTACGTTTCAGCTCTGCAGCAGCATCAGTAGTCAGAGAAGAACAGAGGCTCACAGCTTTTCACCACTCTGATAGCAGAGACTTATTTAAATCAGTAGCATCGGTCTTTCTAAACCTGCCTGCTCTCCATCAGTCTTCTTCTATTTCCCTCAGTATCGTGTTGAGTCTATGATGCTCCGTGTGGCCAAGCCGCTGAACTACATCCCTGTGACGCCCAGCATGCAGCAGCGGGCCCAGCAGAGGGCGCCACAGTGCATCCCCTTGGTGATGGAGCCTGAGTCACGCTTTTACAGCAACTCTGTGGTGGTGCTGGACTTCCAGTCGCTGTATCCCTCCATTGTAATCGCGTACAACTACTGCTTCTCCACATGCCTCGGCCAGGTGGACAGCCTGGGAACGTAAGGACGCCATAGACCCACACAGAGCTCCACACAGACCCACACAGAGCTCCACATAGACCTGCAGAGCTCCACATAGACCATCAGAGACCCACAAAGACCCACAGAGCTCCACACAGACCCACAGAGCTCCACAAAGACCCACAGAGATCCACACAGACCCACACGGACCCACAGAGCTCCACACAGACCCACAGAGCTCCACACAGACCCACAGAGCCCCACATAGACCCACACGGACCCACAGAGCTCCACATAGACCCACACGGACCCACAGAGCTCCACATAGACCCACATAGACCCACAGAGCTCCACATAGACCCACACAGACCCACAGAGCTCCACACAGACCCACACGGACCCACAGAGCTCCACACAGACCCACAGAGCTCCACACAGACCCACACGGACCCACAGAGCTCCACATAGACCCACACGGACCCACAGAGCTCCACATAGACCCACACAGACCCACAGAGCTCCACACAGACCCACACGGACCCACAGAGCTCCACACAGACCCACAGAGATCCACAGAGCTCCACACAGACCCACACAGACCCACAGAGCTCCACATAGACCCACAGAGCTCCACATAGACCCACAGAGCTCCACATAGACCCACAAAGACCCACAGAGCTCCACATAGACCCACAGAGCTCCACAAAGACCCACAGAGCTCCACATAGACCCACATAGACCCACAGAGCTCCACACAGACCCACACAGACCCACAGAGCTCCACAAAGACCCACAGAGCTCCACATAGACCCACATAGACCCACAGAGCTCCACATAGACCCACACAGACCCACAGAGCTCCACACAGACCCACACGGACCCACAGAGCTCCACACAGACCCACAGAGCTCCACACAGACCCACACGGACCCACAGAGCTCCACATAGACCCACACGGACCCACAGAGCTCCACATAGACCCACACAGACCCACAGAGCTCCACACAGACCCACACGGACCCACAGAGCTCCACACAGACCCACAGAGACCCACAGAGCTCCACACAGACCCACACAGACCCACAGAGCTCCACATAGACCCACAGAGCTCCACATAGACCCACAGAGCTCCACATAGACCCACAAAGACCCACAGAGCTCCACATAGACCCACAGAGCTCCACAAAGACCCACAGAGCTCCACATAGACCCATAGACCCACAGAGCTCCACACAGACCCACAGAGACCCACAGAGCTCCACATAGACCCACAGAGCTCCACAAAGACCCACAGAGACCCACAGAGCTCCACATAGACCCACAGAGCTCCACATAGACCCACAGAGACCCACAGAGCTCCACACAGACCCACAGAGACCCACAGAGCTCCACATAGATCCACAGAGCTCCACACAGACCCACAGAGACCCACAGAGCTCCACATAGACCCACAGAGCTCCACACAGACCCACAGAGACCCACAGAGCTCCACATAGACCCACAGAGCTCCACACAGACCCACAGAGCTCCACACAGACCCACAGAGATCCACAGAGCTCCACACAGACCCACAGAGCTCCACACAGACCCACAGAGACCCACAGAGCTCCACACAGACCCACACAGACCCACAGAGATCCACAGAGCTCCACATAGACCCACACAGACCCACAGAGCTCCACACAGACCCACAGAGATCCACAGAGCTCCACACAGACCCACACAGACCCACAGAGCTCCACACAGACCCACACAGACCCACAGAGCTCCACACAGACCCACACAGACCCACAGAGCTCCACATAGACCCACAGAGCTCCACATAGACCCACAGAGCTCCACATAGACCCACAAAGACCCACAGAGCTCCACATAGACCCACAAAGACCCACAGAGCTCCACACAGACCCACACCTGGCTCCAGGAACTTTCCTTCCTTCATTATTTTAATGAAGCAGACTAGGGTTGTCACAGTGTGAAAATTTAACCTTCGGTATTTCTTTTTAAAGGGTGCTGAATATGTCCAGAAAGCATTGATAGTCTGACGCAAACTGAAATAGTTTTGAAACAATGCAACAGTGTTTATTATATTTAAAATAATACAAAGCCTTATCGAAAGTGCAACTTTTCACATCATAGTAAAGGAACATGGGTTGAGCATGCAAATAGCTTATTCATCAGGAACATTTTACAGTGGAGGTTTGAATAAGAAGTTCAAGACATATATTTGCTATTGATTCCAGTATTTCATGACCAATATTTTGTGTTGTTGATCATTACATGTATCAATTATAGCGGCAGAAACGTGCTGTAATATTCTCTGGGTTTACCACTACACCGGTAACCATGACATCCCTAGACATCCCAGACATACTGAAAGCTCTCCATGGCGTTAACAGCTCAGAGCGGCTTACACACCAACTATTAGCTAGTTTAGTTTTTCAGCTGAATAAATATTGTTGCATGGCAACAGCAGGAGCCTTGAAGGAGAATATGTCTACAACTGCAGGGGAATAATAATAAAGCAGTGGGTTTTATTTTCCACATTGTCTGCAGTGGAAAAGAAAAACAAAGATTTAGTAGGTAAACATAACAAATGACTTATTATTCAATAACGTTTTTAATTGCTATAGCCTAGCTTAAACTTGTTGATTCTTTTTTATTTATACAAATTAAAATGGTTATAATACCAGTATGGTTAAGGTCCATCTTCTCTGACATGCTATTGTTGTGTTGTTCTATAAAGCTCGGTTCTGTTCTTTTATTTAACAATATTATGAATATTAAACGTTGATGAGTATGTTGTAGCGCAGAGCATATCCAGCTGTTGACCGTGTATACCTGTGTGCAGTGAGACGTCCAGAAGGAGAACACTTTGCTGTAAAATGCTCATTTTCTGTCTGAGAACTGATTGCTTCTGTTCTGTTATTCAGGCCCGATGAGTTCAAGTTCGGCTGCACTTCTCTGAGGGTTCCTCCTGAGCTCCTCCACCAGCTCCGTAATGACATCACCGTCTCCCCCAGTGGCATCGCCTTCGTCAAGGTACGGCACCCTCCGAACACAAGCTGCTGCAGCTGTTTGCAGAACCATCTATTCAGTGTGTGTGTGTGTGTGTGTGTGTGTGTGTGTGTGTGTAGTCATCAGTGCGTAAAGGCGTTCTGCCCAGCATGCTGGAGGAGATCCTCAGCACCAGGATCATGGTTAAGCAGTCCATGAAAAACTACAAGCAGGACAAGGCCCTGATGAGACTGCTGGACGCCCGGCAGCTCGGCCTCAAGCTCATCGCCAACGTCACCTTCGGCTACACGGCGGCAAACTACTCTGGACGCATGCCGAGCGTGGAGGTGAGACCATCATCAAGGCTTCCTGTCTGCACCCTGAGAGGACAGCAGGGGGCAGCTTTGTCCCCAGAGCTCACCACATACTGTAAACAATAAGTCAATAAAATGTCCATCTTGGACATCAGTAAAGTGACTCTAACTAGTTTGAATAGTTGTAATTATCTCAGTCTGTAGACTTGCAGAGCTGGGAGAGATGGAGCCCTAACGACTGACTGACGGGGACTGAACACACACGCCACACTTTTCAGATCTTTATTTGTACAAATGTTTGAAAAGCTTGCCTCCATTTACCTTCATTTCACAACTATGCTCCATTTTGTGTTAGTTTATCACATAAATCCCAATGGGGGGCTGGTAATGGGCCCAATATATAAACATGTTAAAGGGTACAGAGAGTTCTCTAAGGCTCTGTGAAAGTTTTTCTAAAAAGAACCAAACTGATGTCAGTCTGGCCGGACTAAAGTCGGCCAGTACATGTGAAACTGATGTGATGGAGGTCTGGTAATTCTGCAGGTGGGAGACAGCATTGTCCACAAAGCCAGGGAGACTCTGGAGCGAGCCATCAAGCTGGTCAATGACACTAAGAAGTGGGGAGCCCGGGTTGTGTATGGAGACACAGACAGGTAAACTGGAGCAGACCTGCTTCTCCCTGCAGTTCATACAATACATCACACACACACACACACACACACACACACACTGTAGCTGTAATGCACAGACCTTCAGAGTAAAACGTGAGAGTTGGATGAAGCCTCAGATTCCTGAGGGTCCGTGAAGAATCTCTTTAACTAAAGATATCCTCAGACCACTTTACAGCTCCACTTCTATAGGGACCTAAATGAAATGAATAAATTATGTTATCGTATAATAATTTATCCATACTCTATTAAATAAATGAAAATCCCCATGAAATAAAAACGATTTTAAGAAAATATTTTCAATCAGTTTCATTTAATTAATTTACAGACAAGATTCGGTCCCCTCATTTGAATATAACAACCTAAAATTAAACAGGAATTACAAAATAAGTTCCAGAAATATGTAAATTAGTAAATCCAGCTGTTTTCTACCCGAGAATTTTTTTTTTTGAACATTTGTGTTTATTTTTATTGATTAAAGTGTTGCAAACCGTGACTTTTGTGTACCTTTACTACTAATGTGTGTATGTAAATGGTAAATTGTCTGCATTTGTATAGCGCTTTTTCAGTCAGAGGGCCACAAAGCGCTTTACACTACATTCAGTCATTCACCTATCCACACACACACACGTTCACACACTAGTGATGGCAAGCTACGTTGTAGCCACAGCTGCCCTGGGGCGCACTGACAGAGGCAAGGCTGCCGGACACTGGCGCCACCGGGCCCTCCGACCACCACCAGCAGGCAACGGGTGAAGTGTCTTGCCCAAGGACACAAAGACTGAGACTGTCAGAGCCGGCGCTCGAACTGGCAACCTTCCGATCACAAGACGAACACCCAACTCCTGAGCCACGGTCGTAATTCAAACTTCTAATAACTGTACAGGTTCAATCTAGAATTATACTTATTAAAGTGCCGGATAAATTTAGTTATCAGGCATTAGTTCTTGTTTAAATGACCCGTTTTTGTAGTCCCACTACAATAACAGCTTGGTAGAATATTCCAGAATTTGATCACAGAGCTCTTGAGGAATATGAAATTATCTTCATGCTCAGCTTGACTCTGATTCCAGAGGAAACCAGGTTAATCTTTCTGATTGGTTTGGCCGTCCTCTCACTGTCCTGGAAGACAACTGGGAAGGATGATGGGACAAAACAGGCACAGGCACACAAATTTACCCTTAAAAAGGGTTCAAAGATGATTGGGGAAGAAGTTGGACCTTCCAGATCTTTTTCCTTATAATCTGGTTTTTGAATTTGTTCATTTCTTTGGTATCTTAATTTGTTGAGAGCCCAGTTGGAGACGTCTTCCTTAAATAATAATGTCCATCATTTAATCTGTCGTATTAGGGTTCTTGTTGAATTAAAGGGTTAACATTTTAGCCATGTAGTGCTCAATGGATGGCCATGTCTGTCTCTGTCATGTGTCGGCAGCATGTTTGTTCTGCTGAAAGGAGCCACCAAGGAGCAGGCCTTCAAGATCGGCCATGAGATCGCCGAGGCTGTGACGGCTACCAACCCCAAACCCGTCAAGCTCAAGTTTGAGAAGGTAAAGGCGGGCAGCTGGTGTGTGACTGATGTCAAATGTGGATGTGTGTGTTGTCACTGTGTCTCTGTGTGCCAGGTGTATCTTCCCTGCGTGCTGCAGACAAAGAAGCGCTATGTTGGCTACATGTACGAGAGCCTGGACCAAAGAGAGGCAGTGTTTGATGCCAAAGGGATAGAAACGGTGCGTCGTGACGGATGCCCCGCTGTTTCCAAGGTAAGGGGACAAGCATTCTGCTTTGCACCAGTCACAGACAGGCAGAGTTGGTCCTGCTCCGGTTTCCCCCAATCTGCTGACGAGTAACTCAGAGGATCATGGTCGGTTCTGTTCCTGACCTGCAGACCCTGCTGCTGCTGCTTTCAGCGTCGTTTCTGTTCTGCTGTGTCCCAGATCCTGGAGCGCTCCATTAAGCTGCTGTTTGAGACGCGGGACATCAGTCAGGTCAAGCAGTTTGTCCAGCGTCAGTGTGCCAAGGTTCTGGATGGCCGGGCCAGCATGCAGGACCTGACCTTTGCCAAGGAATACCGAGGCAGCGGCTCGTACCGGCCCGGAGCCTGCGTGCCTGCTCTGGAGCTCTCCAGGTGGGTCTCTGTGAGACACAGTTAGACAAAACACACACGTCTGGGTTTCTAACCAGGTTAGGATTTTGTCTTAAAGTGAACAAATCATGATTTAAAATCTTCCTTTTTACCCCTAAATCACTCTGTTATGGTCTGTATAGAGAGGAAGTGTAATTCTTAGGTCTGAATTCCTCAGTATTGTAGCTCATAATTGTAGAGTCCAGATAAGTCGTTTTGGTCTCTTTATATCCAGGTGGGGGCGCTGCATACTCCGCCATTCTCCAGGTCACAGATCCTTCCACTGTCCCCCGTTCAGCCATTTTTGTAGATTGATAGAGATACAACAATCTAGCGTTGCAAAAACTTTATATTCACATGATGTCAGAAGAGTTGCCATCCAGCAGCAACTTTTTGCCCAACATGCCAACTAACTATATATAAGACACCTGCTTAATGACCCAAAACCTCATTAAAAAACAATCATGTGCTGTTCAGCAAAGAATCTGATACACCATCACTAGCAACAATACTGTGGAATTAAAAGCTATAAAAAGAGGCTCTTTTTAAAATATATAGAAAAAGATTAATAGAAAATAATGCCAATCATGTTTAAGCAAGCAGACGACATGGAAAAACACCAAGAACGTTAGCTATTTTACAGAAACATGCTGCAGGTTTCCTAATAATATTACTGACAACAGTTAAACACAAACCAGTTGTCAAATACCACGTAATTACAGTAACGCTACTATAATGAGATGTTCAGATGTTCCACACAAGGCCGAGACGTTGTTAGCGTGCTACTGCTAGCATCAAGCTAACGTCATTGAATCTGTTACGATCATGTGTTCTCCGAGACTAAAAACTCAGATAATATTATTTCTGTGATAGTACTATTAAAAGACCTATGTCATCAGGGAGCTAAAGTACGGAGCATATAGAGCTAACATAAGCAGAAGGTCTGATGCTAATGCTATCAAAACAATGGCTAATAGGCAATGAATGAAAGTCTAAAATAAAGTTTGACGTCATTCTAGTTTTATCTGAAGCTTACCGCTTTGCTGTGTCCGTCATTTCCATGGTCAGAAGGAACCGATCTCATCAATAAGACAGAGCATTTCAGCAAATCCTGACTGATGCTGGCGGAGGTTACTGAAGCTCTCATCCTTCCCACAAACTACAAATACTTTCTCACAGACGCAGATAAACTGCAATGAAAAATAAAACTCAACCAGGGATTTCTGGAGGACGGTGTAAAGAATCATGTGGGTTAATAATCCAACAACCAAATATTTTAAATGTTCCACTTGTTCCTTCAGCATTCCTGAGCTTGGACTACAAACACGCAGCGACAAATAAAGATGGAGGATTCACTCAATGTGACCTTGTTTAGCAGTTCCAGTGTAAGTACTGTGACGTAATAGTTCAAAAAAACGTGAGATGGTAGAGAAAACTGAACGGCTTGAAAAATATAAAAACATCAGGGTTTTTCCTGGCTCAAATGGAGCCAGAGGGGGTACTATCCTGACCATGCACCAACACATGCATTGGCGTCATTTTAACCGGGGATGCCGGGGACATGTCCCCAGTAATATTTATGACTGACAGGTTTGACCCCACCAAACCTGATGTGGAAATCTTTACTGACCTAACAGCCACTTTTGCTCCCAGCAAAGTTTCTGCATCAGTAGCTAAACAGAATATTATTTAATTCACTCAATTCCATTTTTTTATGCAGTCATGTTTCTTTCTGCTCATATCCACCGTCTCGGATCGAGCTCGGGCTTTAACGGTCACCTGATCATCTCAGTAGCGTAATAATTTATAATAAAGCGCTGCAGCAGGGGCGGATCTAGAAAAATATTTCTGGGGTGGCAAGAGGGTGGCAAAGATATTTCTGGGGTGGAAACTGCCACCCTATGCCACCCCAGTAGATCTGCTCCTGCGCTGCAGTGAGCCACTTACAGTATTCTACATGCCAAAATGCTCCCGGCACACCGCATGCGTCATGATATGAAAGACCCACTCCTCTCAGATGAAAACATTGTCCGACTGCTGCGCTGCACTCGCATAGAAAATCCTGAAGCATAAATGCAGAAGTCTCATGCATTTATATAGCAGCTCCCTGATGCTCACAAGTCAAGTAAAATCTCCTGAAATCTTGAGCATGCGGTCAAGAGCGCAGACAGAAACGCACGCAGGCGAGACACTTTTGCAGCAGAAGCGGTTAAAGCTCCATATAGCTGCAGACTTAAAAAGATTATAAATCAACATGCCTTGCAATTATTCTTTTTCATTTATCATTTTAAGCTTGAGATAAGCGGCCTATTTATGATATGTCGTGTTTTAAAAGACTGGTAGTCACTACAGGGCGGAATCCTGCAATGTCACTGGTACCCGTTTCAAGATGGAACAACTACAGTTATACAGTTCCTTTGCTGATAACGCAGATCCATCCTTTGCTGCTTCATGGATTTTTTAATAGTACAATTTTAATGCTTTCTATACAGCATTGTGTTCTGTGTCCTAAATGATTGGAGGCTATCATTAATCTCCTCCTCTTATGTCTCCCGTTGCCAAATTTATCATGTCTGGTTTTAATAATTTTGTCATCCAGAAGAAAAAAAGACGCACAAAAAACTGCATATAATTATGTCCTACACTCGGAAACGACGCCTGGCTGCTCAGAAACTTTCACTGGAGAAAGAAACACCAAGCGGCGCAACAGCAGAGAGACTGTACTGCGTATTAATACTTTTATGTTTTTATTCTACGAAGGTTTGAGTGTTAAAACTAGTGAGAAATGTGATTAAATGTTCATGGATGTCTGGGAAAAGTTTCAAAAGGTGTGTGACGAGGGGTTTTACAGCCTTAAAACATAATAATTGTAAAAAAAAAAAGAAAAAGATTACTTTGCAGATTTGTGGGTTATTTTTAGAACCCCCACAATAAATGAGGGACCATTGTAAATGAAATTTAATGGGTCCGGTTTATTTTCTACGGGTGAGTAGCAAGGAACAAAATATTCATGCAATATTTTTGCTCGTTTAAGACCGCCAAAGATGATATGTTGACTTAAAATTGGTTTATGGTTGCCGTGTCCGCGAGGTCCGCACGGCTCCACGCGGCCAAATTACGACATTTCAGCAACCACGCCTCTCCACGCGGCCTCGTCCCGCCCCAAAATTTCCACACCGCGCACCAAGGAAAATTTGGAACTACGCGGACGGACGAAAAACATGGCGGACTGGCAAGAGCTCATATTGCCGGAGGTTCGTAAATAGAGATCTTTATGATTCGGCCGATAGAGAGCACTGTGATGGACTGTGTTTTAATGGACAAGTGGACAGCCTCCTTTTTCGTCTTTTTTCCTAAGTAAACAGCATAAAAGTTGTGCTTTGTTTAAGCTCACTGGTGTCGCCGTCTTGTAAACAACAGTGATTACTACTTCTACTATGGTGTAGTGTTGTATGCATGCCGTAGAGCCCTACACCGCCCCCTACAGTCGTCAAGAATATTGGCTCTCAGCAGGGACAAGCTGCAGAAAGTATAAACGCTGCTCGAAGGCGTCTCGGCCGGTTCCACACGTCTTGTTTCCGCACGGAATGTTCATGCGGCAAGCATAAACCAAGCTTTACTGGATTTGTGTAGAGCATGCCAGAATACCAGCCTACTTTGCCCTGAAGGCGAAAAATTCTCGCTATCTCTGCATCCAGCTTCCAGAGAGAGACACTTCTGTGACGCAGCAACGGAGAACCAGGGAGTGGAAAACATTTCCATCACAAATAAAAAATCAAAAAGAAAAATAACTCGATCCATTATTTAAAGTAGATTATAGTGCAGTGAATTATTAGTTATTCATTTTACTGCAGCTGAAATGTATATTCAGAAATCACTGCAGTGTTTCCCACAGATTTGCTAGCAATGTGTGATGATGGGGTTACCGCCATAGACTGTAAAAAAGAATAGACAGCGCCTCCTCACTCCTTCCCGTTTACCAGAATGACTTTCATGGGGGAATTCATGGCGGATTCACAGACTCCTCCTCCCCAGCTCTGACGAAGCATGTTCCTAAAAAGGGCATAGGGGCGGGATCTTCACTGTAGACTCTGCCCTCGCGGGGCGTGTATGGGCGTGTAGTTTGGTTGTAATCACGCCCATTCTGCTCCCGTGTCTTTAGCTCTGATGCTAAACGTGGCTAGCTAAGCTAAAGGCTAATAGCCCCATGCCTGACTGCTGCCGTATCTGCGCTCCTCTGACGGTTCTCCTATTTCTCAAACCTCAAAAGGTAAGAACTAGTAACTTGAAATAATTATTAAAATGTACTGTTACTATAATTAAAGTCCAACAAAACAGCCTGTCAATCAAAGTCCGGCCCCCTCATTAATTATGCAAGATTTCAAAAAATTATCTTACGACAACCAACCTGGTGCCCGGGTTTTTTATGAGCCCAGTGTTATCTCAGGAAGAATATGTAGCCATAGAAAGTTTAAAACAATGGGGCACCAGGCATTAAAGTTGTTTTTAACGTGTCTAAAGTCCAATGCTTTTCAATGGGGGCCTAGTGGCCAAATGGAGGTACTACAGCAAGGGAGGAGCAATGGCGGCCTCCATGGTATGCGGTCACAAAGCAGAGCAGCCAGCGGCCATTGGTTACCGCACGCTTGTTGCTATAGTAAACTTTCTAAAGGTTGCGCAATCGCTTGTTTGCCAAGGGTCGGGACCTACAGTAACATCAACACTATGTAACTGTTGTATTCAGAATAAAATGTTTTATAGCACTTTTTATCTCTGATTGTGTGTTAAAAGCATACATGCCAACCTTGAGACCTCAGAATTAGGGAGACATTCAAACAGGCCGGGGAGGTTAAAAAATAAATATTAAATACTTTTAAATACTTGAATTTTAACTAGAATTTAACAGTATTTATTTATTTCACAAAATAACATTCCACAACAATAATGTAAGTTAAACTAAACAGTCCATCTTCTTTTTTGTGAAAAGTTGGAATGTTTCAGTGATTTTATTTTTATTTTTCAACAATAACTTAAATTGTTTAAATTGCTATTTGAAAAGCAAGTTTGAGACTACATTGTCACATAAACGTTAGCAAAATAAAATGACTTTAAATGTCCTTTTAACAGTTGAAAACTGACCAGCACAGATAGGTTCCCCACTAGAAGAAATTGTTTGCTTTTAATTTGGTGCTACAGATCCAGACCCACCCTGGGGCCCTTTTAGCCCCTCTTTAATAACCTCCTGGATACGCCCCTGCTCAGCACCACTGAACGTTTAGGAATATTCACTTATTAATCATTCTAAAAATTGACTCGAAATAAAAGGAAACCAGAGTTGAGGTTGGTTGAAACAGTTTTTAATCCTAAATAACCGAAGATTTAAAAAGTAATTGAAACTAAAGCTTCTTTCAGTCACATAAAGACCGTTCTAAAAATGTGCGGGTCGTTGCTGCAGCGTGTGTCACTAATGAGAGCTGATTGGTTTCCTGATCACGTATACAAAACAAGTGGGTAACCTATTTTGGATTGAAAACTGTGAGGGAACTGTACCTCCTAGCACCTTCCTTGGCAAAATGCTAATGAAACATGTTATTCTCCATACCTCTCGCATAAGAAACAAGGAGTGTGCATTATAAGCGACACCATCAGATGTCGGAAAATTTTCGGGAGGGGCACTGAAATTCGGGACTCTTCCGGGAAAATCGGGAGGGTTGGCAAGTATGCCCATGTTTGCAGTGTCTTATGGTTTCTCCCGCTTTCCTCCTTCTAACCCGTAACAGTTTAATATCCCACCCCGCTTGTCTGAGGACTAAATCCAAACATCGGGCAAAATCTCCGCCTGCAGAAATATCCCCCTGCTGTCACGCAGACAGAAGCTGTCTGAGAAAGAGGAAGAGGCGGAGCTGTTTCAGCTGCAGGCGGGTATTGTTGGAGGTGTGCGTAAAATAGCGTAAAAAAGAAGTACGAAAAGCAATATGTGGCGGTCGGAGTTTAACCTGTGGTGCACCGCCACACATTCGTCTATGTGTGGGAAACAATGCACTGTGCAGAAACCAAACACCGTGTCCAGCCTGGCTTTACCTAGATTTTTCATTCCTGAATCGCTGGAAGCGCTGCATGGATAGCAACAGCATTGCATCATCAGCGCGAAAAATTCCCTCCTGCTCCCAACATCAAAGCAACATATGAACATTTTCCTCTTTGGGACTCTTAAACAAAACATCAGTTATGTCCGCTCACATTAAATAAACTTCGTCCCGCGGAGCCGTGAAATTCAATTTCGTTTTTTTCCCACCTGAAACAACTTTACGCGGATCACCCACAGGTAGCTGCCCGATTGCAGGACTGTCATCTGTAAGTTCATTTGAAGTTTCTCCACACAGAATGGTGTTGGGGTTGCAAAAGGAGCGCGTTTTATTGTTGTACATTCTTCTGGTGCGAATATATCTGATATTCAACATTGTTCTTCGTGCTTCGGTGTGGATTTTAATAATTTTTAATTTTAATAACAGTTAAACCTATGGCTTTTAACTTGTATTGATTTACTAAAGATTTTCATCACGTTTATAGCCTACTCTGCAGAGCATATTGTAATGAGACATGAAATGGATGAATACTTAGAGGCTATAGAAATATTTAATAAGTGTCCCCACCAATCCTCAAACCGCATTCAAGTTAATAATTACGTCCCCAGCAATTTTAAAAACAAAATGACACCATTGAACACATGCATGAATTCTCTGCATTCAAATGACTCACTTTTTTTAAAGGCAACATATTTTTTAGTTAAGTCTAATAAGAATATTACAATTATCATTTTAAAGCATTATTTTATTAGAACAATATACATACAAAAATAAGGAGCCAACTTTAAACTGAAAGTGCATTAAGTTGTAGGGATTTATCCACACATCTGGCAGCCAGACATTAACTATTATTAACTTTAATTATTAACTATTCATAGCCTATTATTATTCTGTTCCACGTTTCATCACAATAAGCACTGAAGGTATAAACAGTCCCATCTTTATTCAATTAATAAAAGTTGAAAGCCAAAAGATTACGTGTTTTGTTTCTCAAATGGCAGACATTAAATATCCACATAAAGCAGAAGGATGGAAAATTTATACGTATTTGCCCCAGAATAATATGTGCAACAATAAAACTCGTTACCTTTGCAACCTTTGCTGTTTTTGTCCGTTCTGTGCAGAGAAACTTCAACTTTAATCAACAGATCAGAATCCTGCAATAGAACTGGTTCCTGCAGCTAGTCTGCTGTTTGAGGTGGACCAATCAAATCTCTCTCTGGGAGCGCTGGATGCTGACATAGTGAGAATAATCAGCATTCAGCGCAAAGTTGGAGAGATTGTCAGACTCTCTCCACACAATGGAAAGTGGGAGTCAACCAAAAATATTATATTAATATTTTTCACCCATCCACGGTAAAAACAAAAAAAAAAAAACTTCCACCAGAACCATGATATTTATATGATGTATTTTTCCATCTTTAAACGGTACCTGCAACATTGCAGAACGTTTTTGGAGCAGGAGTCTGTAAAAATCTTGAAGTAGCATCTGTGCAGAAAGAAAACAGGACAGTGTGCGCGGTGGTAGAGAGGAGTATTTATTGTTGAAATACACATATTTGTTTATCTACTCTTCATATTTAATATATATATATATTCTCTTTTTGTTTCCCAGTCAATTAGTCAGGAGGAGAATCTCTATATTATCTCTATAATCTGTTTAGACCCATAAATATGATCGCATTTATAATCTGCAGTATTTTATTTAGAAAAATTGCCTTAGTTTAGCAAATGACTGGATCGCTCGCAGCTTTCGCAAAAAGTAGGTCAGACGCTGAAACGATCACTCCACGGCTGTTATGAACCAGGCTTCAGGTTTGGTGGAGACAAACTCGTCATAAAGTGTCCTGTCCTGCATTCTGACCATGATTCTGACCCTCCCCAGTCCCTGCCTGCAATTTTCACATCTTGTCACAACTATAATTACCTTTTAACTGCTTGTTACGATCATTTTTCTGCACTGTTTCTCCTGGATTCCTGACTCTCCTCGCGAGGTTGTTTTTTAAAGTAGTGGCTGATTTTCCCAGGTCATATCTGTAACGCTAAAATCCATTAACGTTACTCTGATATGGAGGATGTTTTTAAAACATAAACATCACATGCTTGGGTGAAAAAAACTAAACATTTACCTGGTTAAAGAGCCGGGGAAATCAGGACACAGATAGCACCAACTAGCGGGAAAACCCATTTTTACACTCTATGGAAAACTATTTTATCTTCTTTTTCTGCGCTTCCCCGGCACACTGCTGCCGGTACAGCGCCCCATAGTGCCGCAATGCTGCAACTGCAGTTGAAATAACATCCATATAGCTGACGGCAGAGCGATATCAGGCTGGGGCAGCACAAAATTAGCTGTAAGCGACCGCCATGCAAATTTGAACGCAGGAAAAACCCTGAAACATTATTGAACAATATCTCCACAACTCCTGAGGCGAGTAATTTTTGCTTTTTGTGTTCCTGCAAATGCTCAACACTTTGCAATTAATGGCTAAAAAAGTGGAATTTTCCCGACATCTCCCTTTTATTATTAATTCATGACCATCCTCTAACCCCAGCAGTCTAACCTGTCATGATGCACGCTGAACTCTAAGCTGCACTAACAATCAACCTGGCTACTCTCATTGTGAGCCTGGTCTCTAGTACTTGAGTCTGTTGCCAGGCAACCCAGCTCCTGTTGGGTGAATAAAATGAGATTTTAGAGACCGATGGGAGAAAATATGACATTGAGGACTATAAGAGTGGCTGGTGTTTCTGCGAGCAGTGAGACGGGCCGACCTATCAGGTTCTTGTGTTCTCAGGCGTATGATGGCGTACGATCGTCGGCTGGAGCCCCGCGTGGGCGAGAGAGTCCCTTATGTGATCGTGTATGGGATGCCTGGGATGCCCCTCATCCAGCTGGTGCGTCGGCCCATGGAGGTGCTGCAGAACCCCACCCTGCGCCTCAACTCCACCTACTACATCACCAAGCAGATCCTGCCGCCGCTGGGTCGCCTCTTCCAGCTGATCGGAGTGGATGTCTTCAGCTGGTACCAGGAGCTTCCCAGGGTGAGTGGGTCAGACACCTGGAAACCTCCAGAACAAGGGCAGAACCTGACTGAATATGACCCCAGCCTCCACTGGTGTCAGACACAGAGGAGGACTAACCATTTCTGCTTCCTGCTAACAATCAGACTCACCCAGCTGTCTTAGATGCGCTACTGCCATCTGCTGGCAGATCTGCAGCCCAGCATCCTGATATAGACCTTTAGTTCTGGGAAGGAAGCTGATGAAGTTGTTGAGCGTTGCTCAGAGCTGTGTGTCTGTCGTCCCTCACCAGATCCAGAAAGCCTCCTGCTCCTCTGGGGGGGGCGGTGTGGAAGAGCCCACCGGGAGGAAGGGAACCATCTCCCAGTACTTCACCACGCTCCACTGCCCCGTGTGTGACGAGCTGACCCAGCTGGGAGTGTGTTCACGGTGCCGAGCCGACCCCCAGCGTGTGGCTGTGACCCTGCACCAGGACATGAGGGAGTGGGAGAGCCAGCAGGAGCAGCTGCTCAAGGTGAGTCCACCTTCATGGTTCCTCTGAGAAGCATCCACGCTGATCCCAAAGCAGGACTGGCTTTTGTTGGCTTTAATTCAGGGGCGCAGATAGGATTTTAAACAGTTGTCAGCATTTCCACTGAACTCTCCCTAACCCCCCACACTCATAACTGTATGATGCTCAACTAGAGTTCAGTTTGTGATATCAGCCAATGGAAGCGACGTGGAACAGAGACCGTTTCCATTCGGGGCTTTTGTTACCCTATAGTATAGCTCACACCAGACGCTGAGCACCACGGTTTTCCTCAGCTGACGTGTGCCATGAAGCTTCCATTTCGCTATCTGGTCTATTTTTTTTTTTTTGTGCGCAGACCGCGAGCGTTCTGCATCAATTCTGGCAGGAAGTCACACCAAGAAACACGAGACAATCCAGTTAATTGTGACAATAAAGGCAATATTTAAGATAAAATACAGCAGTTGACAAACACGATCATATTTGTGGATCTAACAGACTATCGAGATGATACAAGGTTCAACATTGGGATGGTTATTGTTTCTAATATATATAAATGATTTTTCTACAGTATCTAAGCATACACTTTATTTTATTGATTTTTGGAGATGACACAAATCGTTTAATTTCAAATAGAAATATGAATGAATGAATTATAAATGAAATCAATGAGGACCTTCTTGATTATTCTAAATGGTTTAAAGCAAACAAATTGTCACTAAATGTAAAAAAATCTAATTATATGGTATTTTCTGGAAAGAAAACATATTACAGTCATCAAATTAAAATTCATATGAATAATGAAGAAATCCTGCATGTTTGGAAAACATGTTTTTTAGGAGTCATGATTGATGAAAACTTTTGCTGGAAAGATCATATTAGACATGTCTGCAAAAAGATTGCAAAATCTGTTGGAATTTTAAGTAATATAAGAAATGTTCATAATTTATGACTAGTAATATTATACAGTAGTTTGATTTATCCTTACCTTATTTATTGTAATATTGTTTGGGGATCAACCTTTAAAACCCACTTAAACAAAATATTTATAAAAAAAAAAAAGGTTTTTAAGAATAATTACCTATTCCAAACCCGACACGCCAAGCGAACCTCTGTTTTATGATTTACAACTTTTGAATATTTTGGATATTAACACACTTCTCACCTGTTCTTTTGCTTTTAACGTTGTTTTTCACAAAAATGTGCCTTCTTATGTTCAGAGTTATTTTCATACTAGTTCACAGCTATTCTACTAGAAAAGCTTCAAATTAGCATCTTCCGGTACATAAAAAATAAAAAAAAATCATGTGAACAATTCTCAATCCGATTTCATGCTGCAAAGCTTTGGAATGCAAATATTGACATGTGGGACCCTCTATATATGTTTCTATATAAACCCATGCAGATTTCTACCACTTCTGTACACATACATATGCATCCTTATGTATATTTTATATATAGTGCTCAGCATAAACGAGTACACCCCCTTTAAAAAGTATGAATTTAATCAGTAGCTCAATACACAAAAGAAATATTTCCTTTTCACAAGCCGAGTTTTATTGAACACTTATTTAACTCCATAACATGAAATGAAGGTTAATAATCTAATTTAGATCACAAAATCTTCAGTTTTACTCAAATTGGTTGAAGGAAAAATTATTACACCCTGCAACAAAAACTACTACATCTAGTATTTTGTATGAGCACCATGATTTTTAAGGACAGCACCAAGTCTTGGTTGGTGCTGTTGGTGACATATTGCAGCATCTTTTTCCATTTTTCAAGAATAACCTATTTTAGAGCCTGAATGCTGGATGGAGAGGGATTCTCAACTTGTGGCTTCAGAAATGGATTGGGTTCAGATCAAGAGACAAACTTGGCCATTCAATCACCTTCACCCTGTTCTGCTTCAGAAATGCTACAGTAGCTTTAGATGTGTGTTTTTGGATCATTGTCGTGTTGGAAAAGTGATGGCAGCATCTTCTCCTTCTGCATAGAGCAGTACATTGTTGAGTTCCTGATACCATCAATGAAATGCAGCACTCATGCAGCCCCACATAATGACACTGCCACCACCATGTTTCACTGTATTTTTCTTTGAAATCCTCACCTTTACGACACCATACAGTTTTTAAACCATTAGTTCCAAAAACAGGGATCTTGGTCTCATCACTCCAGAGTATAGAGTTCCAGTAGTCTTCATTTTTTCAGCATGGGCCCTAGCAAATTCTAGGCGTTCTTTTTTGTGCATGGGCTTTAGGAGAGGCTTCCTTCATGGACGATACCCAGCATGCCATTCCTCTGCAGTGTGCGCCGCATGGTGTCCCGGAAAACGGTCACTCCAGTTTGGCTTTCTACTGCTTTAGCTAACTGCAGTGAACTTGCATGGCGATTTTCTTCAACCTTTCTCATCAGAAGACGCTCCTGTTGAGGTGTTAACTTCGGTGGTTGCACTTCCATCTTTCTCAGATTTTTTGATCACTTTGCTACAGTATTTTGACTGATATGTAAATCTTTGCTGATCTTCTTGTAGCCCTCACCTTTTTTACGTAAAGAAATGATTTCCTTTCTCAGATTTCTCTTCCATGGGGAGCCATTACTGACAGCATAAAATGGGAAGGGCTTTTCTTTGTAAAGTAATGCCATTTTATTGTCACCTGTCTGCTGGAAACCTCTTAAGTGAATCATTAGACTCACCTGTGGTTGAATGCCTGTTAATTAGAAGTTTGTAGTCTTAAGTGTGGCTTTTCTCCTAGGACTATAATTGGGGGGTACTCATTTTTGCAACATGGGTTTAAATTAATTTGTTAGGAAAATCACCTTTTTGTTTGTGCAAATGAACAAATCTTTTGTGCAATCTAATAGAAAATGTTAATTCTGAAAGGACACTAAAGGTTTTCTGCCAAATGTAGTGGGGTGTATTCATTTATGCTGAGCACTGTACATACCTTGTTTTGTATTTTTAATGTGTTCAATAGAACAAACAACAAATATAGAGAGCTCTCCTCCTGTCTACTGACACTTGGAAACAGGAAGAGAAATATATCAGTATATCTACACCGTAGACTCTCTACTACCACGCAGTGGATAAATTAAAGAAGTGTTTAAACTTCCTGGTCACAGAAACATGGCGTAAATATTATATGAAGTTATTTACTTACCTATGATGGAAAAAATAGCTCTGAATAAAAACAGCTGAACAGAAGCCCTTGTCGACCGGCGCAGAGATATATGTATCTGGATGTACCAGGATTTTTCTGACCGCACCGCTCCCCTGGCCGGTGTGAACCAAGCTTCTGGGTTCTACGGCTCCTGCTCCTCTCACTGGAGCCTCTGGAGTCTGTGTCGGGTTAATTCGTGCAGCGTTCAATGCTGATGGATCGGGGTCGATCTGAACCACACCCCATCTGTGCCTATGCTTTCATCGAGCCTCTGTGTTCTGTGGTCATTCACAGCCTCAGCTTGTTGTAGCTACAGTGGATGTTTTCTGTTCTTGGAGCGATTAGCGCTCTCAGGCTCCGCCCAGAAACCAGGACTAAATCCGTTTTCTACCAAAGGTTTCAGAGAAAGTGTCTGGAATCTCATCAGGTCAGAGAAGGAAGATGAAGCTGAAATAAATGGCGTCCTGGAGCAAAGTTCTCTGCTAACATGTTTCCAGCAGCAGTCGGACTACAAAAGCAAGCAGAGGGGCCAATGTTCCCATCTAATTCTCATTTTTTTAAGATACCTTGAATATGAAAGCAAACCTTTAGCAGCTAGATTCATCATTATTAGTAGAGTAGTTATTCATCACCTCTTTGGTAGTTTTGCTTTTCCAATGGCCCCAGAATTCCAGTCACTTGTTCCTGGTCCCATTGAAGACATTACCTGAACATTTAATCACAATCCATCTATAGCGTTCTGAGTTATGTTGATAAGTAACAGATCGACAAACCCTGGTGAAAACTGGGTTTACCCTGGGAGCGTAAAAATCCATCTTGGCATACTTTTGTTCCTCAGAACATCCCAGGTTGTGTCTCCATAGAAACGATTTAATGTTGTCTACAGAACAAGCATGGACTCCAAAGCTGTGCTTAGGGTCCAGGATGGAGCTCAGCAGCATCACTCTGGGTGGGTTCGGTGTAAAACAGGATGAACATGTAGAACAGTAGCCGTCTATGATCCTGTGTGCCTGTTTCAGCAAATGTAGTTTATAAGCCAAACCTTTGTGGTCATTATTGGGGTTTTTAAATAGGAAAATGATTGAATCTGACCAGATCAAGCCAGAACTGGTCCAATATAGCCAGAATCAGCCTTCCTTCCTTCGTGTTGTTCCAGACCTAAATCCTCTAGAGCATCAGTGGGTCCAGCTTAAGAGAACAGAGCATCAGGCAGAACCAAGACTCTGATGATACAGTGAGAGTAGAATTTGATCCAAAACTCCTCTGCCTCCAGTCTGACAGTCCTAATTCTTCATGTGTCTGAGCAAACTCTCCAACTCCCTGAGCGCTTCCTTGGACCGGTGGGAGCATCATCAGACATGTGCAGTGGTCATCACATCCACACAAGTTACGTGGTTTATTTATTATATAAATAATCGAATTGCAGCTTTTTAATTTCTGTGACAATACTTTTAAATGTAGTCTTTGTCTGGTTTTAGTCATTTATTTTTCACATTTTTATCTTATCGTAGTCTTTTTGCATACCTGTCTCTATCTTTAATCTTGACCCAGGAAAAGCCCATATTTGCAGACCACACACCACCACGGCCTCATCTCCAAAAGAAAAGTTCACTAACTTTTCTAAAATGATGTCAGAAGATTTCCATGCTCTGATTGGATGGTCAGATCAGAGGTTTCACTGCCATATCTTTATTGGTTTAGTACATATTCAACATTCTGCACTCATTAGATGTAACTAAATCTCAGTAAACTTCCGTTTTTTCTAATAAATATAAGGGATTTTTCTTTATTTCTGACTTTACTATGTCAGAAATTAACGTAATTTAAATATCAAAAATATATGCCTTTAATCATGGAAGTTTTTGAGTTTGTCACAAATTTTCAAATAAAAAAATTTTCTCAGGGTTTTTTTTCCTGGAAAATATGTGGCATTAATATGAAAATGTCTTAGTTTTTTTGTTGAAATATTTTTCTTTTGTCTACAATGGCCCAAATGCTCTGGTGTAGGTTAGATCTGCCTTTGAGTAAGAGATAGCTGGAATGTCATGTGTCTCTAATGTTTGATTTTATTGTTTTTATTTGATCCCATACTGATATGCAGCACCTTACATTTCCTTCTTGTTGAAAGTGTGCTGTGCTAATAAAATATCAGGGTATCAGCCAATCAGGATGCAGTGTGTAGCCTCCTGTGGTGTCCTGAGAAGGAAACAAACAAACCCAGTTAACTGAGACTGTAGTGTGAGCTCTGCTAGGTTGGTGACCTGGTGCCTGTTCTAGTTTATGAAGTCAGCATGGGAACATCATCTGCTTCCAGCTGTCTAAATCATCATGTTTGTGTTTCAGATCTGCAGGAACTGCAGCGGCTGTGCTGAGCGCCAGGTCCCCTGTGTGTCCCTGGACTGTCCCGTCCTCTACAAGCTGTCCCGGATCGGCAGACAGCTCTCCAAGGCCCCCTACCTCCGACAGCTGCTGGAGCAGTTCTGATTGGCTCCTGGACACCGGCAGCCTCCACTGATTTGGTGCTACCCGCTGATGCTTCACTTGCTTTGAACGGTGCTTTTTATTCATTCTTGTAATAACACTAACTTGTTCCAGAGTTAGTGGCTCATGTTCTACGTCTGGTCCATACGCTGCTGAGTGAAGCTGGGGTCTGATTCCTCCATCACGTCTGAGCTGGGATGATGATGATCTGCTGCAGTGGCAGGTTTCTAACCACTAACTGACTTCCCATCATCCACTGTGGCATTGGGTAAACTGGTCCTGTCCAGATCTTTCTACACTGTACGTTATTAACATGAAGAGCGAAGCTTCAGCTGGTTTAATGCATTCTGTTCAAAGGGTGCCATGTTTCCTGTCATTGTACTGGTGTGACACATCACAGTATGAGAACTGGATATTCATTCATTGTCAAACTGGGCCTGTTGCAATACTGTAATAATTTGTCATGAGCTTTGGTTTGTTTGTGCACATACGGTTTTCTGGTCATGTTTCCCACGCAGCCATACCCAGGAACTGTTTGTAAAAATGTAAAAACTGAAGAGATGGAAGGTGTTTGTTTTTAATTGATGTTGCTGTGGGTGGAGCTTTGAGATTGATATAATAAAGACAACTCAGTATTCATAAGCTTCTTGTTCAGTCATTCAGATTTAAACTTCACAAACATAAATCTCAGAAAACAAAAGTGCTGCAGAAACTACTTCACACCGATTAGCAAACATCAGTCTGGCAGCTGATTGGCAGGATGAGAAGGGGCGTGTCCTCAGAAAGGCACTGGACTGTTAGTGCTGGAACTCCCTGTAGAGGGCGCCAGATCAGCAGGAAGTCTGGTTCTAGTAACAGTTGAACATGTGACCCTGCTTCATCCATCAGGAGTGTGAAGCCCAAAGAGAAACCAGCCTGGATCAGCAGGGGGCGCTACAGTTTCAGTCTCTCTTCTGTCTGTCCAGTGAGAGCAGCAGCTTCCGTCTGGGAGAGTCTCCTCCCAGCAGCGCCTCCGTCAGCGGGCCGCTGGGGGCAGCAGAGGGGCCGGCTACAGCGCCACCATCAGGAGGAGACGACCCTTTGCTGGGAGAAGAAACGCTTGATGCGTCGTCCATTTCAATGACCTCAAAGTCTGCGTCGTTCCACTGATCGGCCTCGTTCTGCTCCTCCTCCTCCTCGGGTCCTGAGTCCAGCAGGGCCTGTCGGTACTCGCTGTCGTCGGCGTCCGATCGGCCCCTGAGCCGTGGCTTCCTGCTCGGACCCCCAGGGGCCGAGGCCACCTTGTACATGACGGGGAAGAGGATGGAGGTGAAGACGGCGGTGATGAGGGACAGGTACATGAGCACAGGCTGCTGGTGGAACATTCCCAGCAGGAAGCCCACCATCGCAGGGAGCACCATCTCTCCCAGCGCCGCCCCCACCACGAAGGCTGCCGCTGTGTGGCCTGTCACCGTGGTGTACTGCTCCAACCAGGAGATCCCGCTGGGGAAGGTGGTGGCCATGGACGCCCCGTAGAGGCCGGTGCCGAGCCACAGCGCCACACTGTGGTTGGTGAAGAGGCAGAGGAGGAGAGAGGAGACCATGGTGCCCAGCAGGCAGAGCAGGATCATGGTGCCGGGGTACAGGCAGGCCGCAAAGAAGATGGCCAGCCCTCGAGTGGCAGCGAAGGTTCCCCAGAACAGCGAGTTGAGGCCGGCCGCATGGGCCTGAGGCATGTGGGCGTAGTCCTTGGCGAAGGTGAAGATGAAGGAGCCGTATGCCACCTCTGCTCCCACGTAGGCAAAGAAGAAGAAGAAGAGCAGCACGACCAGAGCTAGGTGGTGTCTGGCCACCCGAGGCTTCCCTGATGCCGCCTGCGGCTGGTCTCGAGACGCGCCGCCACGGCAACAGATCAGGAAGAAGAGAAGGAAGGAGACGAAGAGGAGAAAGGAGCCAATCACGATGTAGGCCCACATGGACTTCATGGAGCTGCTCTTCGCATTGATGTAGCGGATGATGGTGGGATCACTGGGAGCTACGGTGATGTTGGGCAGGTCGGTGGGCGGAGCCGGTGTGGTGCTGCTGCTGTTCCCATCATGGCCGAACAGCAGCTTGGCTATGATGGGGGAGGCAAAGGCCCCCGCTGCAAAGCTGAAGTGAAGGGCCTGCATGTGGGGGCCGGAGTGCTCGCCCCATGTGTTCAGGATCAGCACATTCCCACCTGGAGGAGACGGGAAAAACGGGAGCATCAGGACCGGGAACGCTGAGGACAGCAGCAGCCATCATCAGGCCTGTTTCCACTATGGGAACCTCAGGGTAATGTGACCACATCTTTTTGTGACCAGGTAGTCTCTCTGCTCGCTCCTCTCAGCCGCCGTGTCTCCATCCCCAATCGGCCCTCTTAAGTAATGAGCTACAGACACCCACAAACCACACGGTTCCAGCAGAGAGTAGCGCCACTGATCATACTGGGACACTCCGGTCAAATTACCCTTTAGTTTCAATAGTGGAAACACACCTAATCCATAATCTACTGGGTAGTGCCTGAAGAGTCTGGTAGGACGCTACCATTTAATACTAGTCACTGAAGAAAAAAAGACATTTGATGGCTAAACAGACTAGAAACAGGAAGTAGCTACGGTTCTATAGATGATGCAGCAAAAACAAAGATCAAGGAGAGCTGCTGTGAGAAACCAGAACAATCATTCCTCCAGGGTTCTGATCATTGCAGATCCAATAGTAACTCAGGGTTATTGTCATCTGATCACAGCTGGTTGACTGGAGGCACTCTACTGTAAACACATGGAGTCATATTCTATTCACAGATCAGCAGAAATCAAACACAAAAAAACTCAGGAGGTTTCAGCCAAGCAGAGCATCTAAAGAGGAGCAGCAAAAGCAAATGAGATGGATCAGCTGCTTTCCAACAGTGGATGGTGTCATCGAGGACGTGTTCCAGAGAAATCTAGAAAAATAGCATCTTAGAATATGGAATAGTATCCTCTTGGAACCAACAGTAGAAAAAGCTAAAGTTTTTTGGGTTTACAAACACTAGATAATAAATCATAAGCCATCACTAATGTAAACAATAAACCATACAATCATCTGTACAGGGTCAACAACTGGGGGAAAGAGTATGTTTGACTGAATCTAAAGTTATCTGAAAGGTCAAAGCCAAGATGTCTGCACTGCATCAGTGTTTACTACCCATTCCCACATTAGTTACCACAGTATACTCTACAAGTTACTGCTGGTTAGTAGAGGTGATGCTGGATTCTTCATATGTAAAAAGCACTTTTATGCTGTACAGGTCAACAGGAAGCAAAGCATGGTTCCGTCTGGGTTCAGCTGTCCCTCCATTCATCCCTCTGAGGGCTGCAGTGTTCCTGTAAACGACTGATGCCAACAAAGCTGCTCCAACCAAACCAGCGAGAATGAATTATGCTGATTTCATCATGTTGAAGAACTTGCCTCAGATCTGAGATCCTACATTCCTCTAAAGCTGCCATGAGAATCAGCAGCCAGCTGTGAAAAAACAGCAGTAGGATGAGGAACTAGTTCTAGGGATGAAGCTTCAGTAAGTCCAGACAGTAAAGCATTTAACTAACCCCAGCTATGCTAACACAGAGCAGAGGCTCCACCTCCTCAGTCCAAAGGAAGCACGCGTTGAAAGCCATTAGCCCTGAACACTTTAAATGCAGGAAATGTTCAACATGGTGAGCCTGAACATCAGCTCACATGGGTTTTACCAGAACCTGCAGCTAGGAGGGTGATCATTACGTGCTACTAAGTTTCATCATGGGTAACATCAGCCTGTTGGAAGACCTATCCATCTGTAGCCTGAGGACCGACTGAAGATCAGCAGATGGATGAAGCTGTCCGTGCTTCATCTGGGGTAGAGAACGCTGACAGCCTGCCCTGCACACAATGCTAACCCCCCTAATCTGTGGTTAATCACTGGATGTACACCAGGAACAGATGCCGTCAGGCCTGAGGAACATTAATGGTCTTCATGAGTTCCAGAGAGCAACCAAATGAACTAAAGACGATTCCACAGCCAGGATGAACAACAGGTCTGTGTGACTGGAGAGGAACAGGCTCCAAAGAAATATAAGCTTCAAACCTGTTTGACAACATATTTATTCAACAAGTAAAAAATTTATCTACAAACTTTCCAGAATCTATACTAAATGATATTATGGAAGGATGGAAATCACAGTGTGAGATCAGATCATCACAGACTAGCTATAAAGCTAACCTTAACGGAGTCTGTGCCTAATCTCAGATCCTCAGTCCTGCAGCTGTTCTGATCCCGCTGAACCCCAGCTCAGACATCCAATCAATAAGTCATAAATACAGTGGGGCAAAAAAGTATTTGGCAGCCAGAGAGTTTTCCCACTTAAAAAGATGCCAATTGTTTTTCAGCATAGTTCAACGGGGAAAAAAGAAACCATAATCCAGGAAATCACATTGTATGATTTTTAAAGAATGTATTTGGTCCAAAACAAAACTTCACCTCAGTACTTTGTAATGTAACTGTATCAATGGCTGGCAATAACAGAGTGGTCCTTGGTTGGTAAAATACCAGCAACCTGGTGAAACCCAACAGGAAAAGATTGACCCATTTCATTACCAACCAAGGTTACAGATGAGATAAACTGGCCTTTCAATAAATAGTATCTAGTGCCCAGGCGCTGCATTGACTACTGGCACCGTTCTGGTAAAATAATCTGGGGCTAATGTTGGGCTGCCCAATCACAGACATGCGCTCTCCGTTGCGTTCGATGGATAGTTAGAAAATTGGTCTCTACTCCGTCCGTCGTTGGGTGAGTGACATGAGAACATTTGTGTCAGGTGTCTCTATACATCACCTGCTCAGAACTGCAACCTGCCACTCCGTACTCACGAATAACTGGCTAAAAACGATAAGACACCAATTAATGTTTGTAATTATAGATATAATGATTGAATTGACACAAAAGGTCCTAGGATTATTTTTTAATATGTTTTTATCCTGTCATCAGGTTGGAAGCTCTGCTTTTCTTACATCATTTCCCATACATTTTAACATTTCATAGAATAAAAATGATAACATTTTCATGGTTTTATTCATTTTAAAACCTAAAAGAAAATAATTCTATAAAAATGTACAGTTAGGAGAACAAGTATTTGATACACTGCTGATTTTTGAAGTTTTCCCACTTAGAAAGCAAGTAGAGGTCTGTCATTTGTATCAAAGGTACTCTTGAACTGTGAGGGACAGAGTATCAAATACTTATACAATAACATGGAAATTATTTAAAAATCATCTACTGTGATTTTCTGCATTTTAGTTTTAGATTCTGTCCCTCACAATTAAATAATGACAGACCTCTACATGCTTTGTAAGTTGGAAAACTTCAGAAATCAGCAGTGTATCAAATACTTGTTCTCCCCACTGTAAATACATTTCCTACAGTACATATTTATAAAAATTAGAAGGCAACACCTGCGGCTTTAAGCGAGTCTCTTTTGGCTTGACTGAGGGTGAAAATGTACTGGGATTGTAAAGACTGCTTACTCCTGTCCTGTAGAAGAGAGAGCTACACAGAGAGCAGCTGAAACACTCGTCATTCAGTGTTCACACTATCAAATAAAAATTTTGGTCCAAACTATTCAAAAGAAATAAACTTCCTGGATCTAAACACAGTATTTCTCTGGTTGAATTTTGTCTTTATCAGACATTCATCCCCCACAAGGCCCAGAATATTAATCTGAAATTACCAGAACTAAACTTTTATTTATATAGCGCCAGTTCACAACAAATGTCATTTCAATACAATTATACCAACATTCATATCAGTTAAAACTTTTCTATGTAAGGAATCCCAGCAGACTGACTAAAGTCATTGGTGTGAGGTTGTGCCATGAACAAGCATGTAGCGACAGTGGAGAGGAAAAACTCCCCTTAAACGGTGTGTCCAGACCAAACGCGATAGGAGCGACTAGAGCTTCAGGTTTACATGTAAAATCAAAGGAGGAGCGCGATGAAGCGCGACTTGGGGTCCCGCGACACTTCAGAAGCAGATTTGCGTTGCGAAAAAGGTTTCCTGCCTGATTTGTATGAACAAGTCGCTCTACAGATGCGATGGAAAATTCGCCCTGCATTTTATGTGGTGCATTTTGTGCATTCGCGCTCATGGCGTCTATCGTTGGAAAAATGTGAACTCCAGCGTCAAATCACGCCACGACAACCAATCAGGGGACAGAGTTTCAGTGATTCTGTGACTGTCATGGAGTCACAGCCTCAGCAGGTCATGGAGGAAATACTGATAAACATCGTGGCTAATCACCCCGAGCTACACGACACAAGCTGTTTTCAAATACAGAGACAGAAATAAAGAAATAAACTATTTAGACAGGAATGCTCTTAAGAGGTTTGTGGGTGGCTCTTAAAAGAGCCGTTGTTGCTGTAAAAGCACGTCTCAGCCTAGAAGTGAGCCTTGAAACGACCTCCTCACCTGGTTTCCTGGTAGCAGCTCCCTCAACTCCGCTGAAGGCCAGTTCCCGCGTGAAAATACCATATTTGAAGCGCGTCCAGTTCGCTTTGTACACGCTTCAAGGTGCGAATGTTCACGCCAACAGCTAGGCGTGTGTCGCCCTTTTTAGTCGCTCCTATCGCGTTCGGTGTGGACACAGGGTAACAGGAAGAAACCTCCACCAGAACCAGAACCTGGCTCAGTACAAGCGGACATCTGCCATGATGGTAACCATTAGTACAGCCTGCTCTAACTTTTTAGATCAAACAGTATCATGTAGCAACAAACATAATAATATCCCAGTCTGAGCATTCAATAGGTTCTATAGTGAAAGTACTTAATACTTTAGACAACTGGTAAATCCCTCTGTTCTGTTTCTATCGTTTTCTAAATCAGAGCCCTGCATAGAAATACCAACACAGAATGAACCCATAGCTTTGCATTATCCAACTTTATTTTTAGATTAGCTAATTATTGATCAGAACTGCCAATAATTATACTTTCTGAGCTTTCAGCTAACACTGAAAGGTGTTGCCCTGTAGTCTTACCTGTATCTAAAGCCCCCATAGACATCCCAACAACAGACATGATTCCAGTCAGGAGCAGGGCCTGCTTACAGAACGGGATGGCAAACATCCCAAACGCTGTGAGCAGCATGGAGATCCCTGGAAGAAGAGCGAGTCAGCTGTTAGGTCTGCTGGCTGCTGCATGCAGCCGGGAGTGTTGACACATCTGTCCCAGCAGCCACACAGAAAACCATGAGGAGAAGTTACCTAGCAGGATGTTTGGGTTCATGCACTCAAACAAAATGCCTCCAACAAGAGATCCGCCGATGTAGCCAGCGGCGCGGCCAACGAAGATGTAGGAGATGTTGCTGATGTTCTTGTGTACGTTGGCGGCCAGATCCTCGAACGTGGGGCCGAGAACGGAGATTCCCATTCCCTGAAGACAGACGACAGGACGCTTAGAGCTGCTAATCAGAGCCGGATGAAAATCTCTGCAGGATAACTTTATTTGTGACGCACAATAAAATAAAAAAATGGCAATTCATGGTGCTTTGAGTGATTAGGAGATCAAATAAAAGCAGCAATAAATCAACAGTAAAAGCATAAAACAAAACAGGGACACATAGGGCTGGACGATAATTCCATAGCAATATATATCGATCAATTCAATTCAATTCAGTTTATTTATATAACGCCGTTTCACAACAGATGTCATCTCAACGCACTTTACAAGAAGAGTTATTACAATACAATGTTTAATGTAGAAATTAGAAAACCACAGAAGATTGCGTCGTGTAATTCTCAGCAATCCCTCATACTGAGCAAGCATGAAGCGACAGTTCATTTATTTAGCGCAGATTCACAACAAATGTCATTTTAAGGCATTTACAAGAAAAGTCATAAGGGAGGCACAGAAACTGACAGCTGCTTCTCCATGTTTGGTTCTGATTCTAGGATCGGAGAGGTCTGGGGGGTTGGTATCAGTGTTGGACAGGCCATCAGGAGCACCAGGTCATTTCCTGTGGCCCTCAAACTGACCCATTCTGTGATTCCCGACAGTCAGGGTTGATTTTTAAACAAACAATCTGTTGTGCGGTTCATAAGAGCATCTGCTCCACTGAACACTGGCGTAACGGACACAGGCTACAGCGTGGGACATGTCCCCCACATTTTTTTTAAGCCATTACAGTGTTTAATCTGTTAATATGCTGCAAACTATTTCCTGAGCCATCTTTAAATGCACCACGAAAAACAGATGCGTGCTGCTGATGCTAGCATGTTCAGCAACCAATCCAGAGCCAGGATTTTATCTAAACAAGCTGTGGTAGCTCAGGTATGTGATTGTATGCTGATGTTAGCTGCCAATAATCTTAGGCTCCCAAAAGGCAACCTTATTATTGTTAACAAGCTTAAGTCCCGTTCTACTTCTGGACCGTGGATGCCCCTACTGCCCAAAAACAAAAATGAGAGTCATGGAGCGATAAAAGTTTTTCCTGGACCCGTTGAAATGTGCCGTTGATCTCAAATATGATTTCTGAAAATTTTAAAGACACATTTTGAAGCAGAGAGAACAGTGATTTTCAAATGGCGACAAAAGTTATTTGAGGTTTTGTGCGTTGAGCACAGTCTCTGCTGCGCGTTTTGTGCGTTGGCTGCGTCAATTTTTGAAACTTGTCCTGCGTTTCAAACTTCAAAGCAACAAAAACTATCAACCCAGAAGTTCAGCAAGCTGAAACTTGAATACTCTTAATTTTTTTTGACGAAGCACGTCAACCAATCAGAGCGTGTCCCTGTAGTAATGTTACCCGACATAAACGTTGTCAAGCCAACTACAATCCGTTTGTGTTTAAAACATCCAGCAGAGGAAGCCCCCCCCCCACACACAGTTGCATTGTGAACTCACCATTAGGGTCCCCTTTTTGCATTGGTTACCAGTCAGTTAATGCTGGGAATGAGCCCAGTTCTGTTTCATTTCTGTGCAGAACTTATTGCTCTCACATATGTAAAATATATATTTATTGTCAAAAGGGACAGAGCAGGTGAAGGGAGAGTCTGCACAGGTAAAAAGGGAATATGGATTCAAATTCAGTTAATTATATTTAGCCATTTCACAACAGATGTAATTTCAAGGCACTATAAAGGACAAGAAGAGTTATTTCTTCTGCTAATTCCAGTCTACTAATCATCCCTAGAATCAGAACCAAACATGGAGAAGCAGCTCTCAGTTTCTATGCTCCTCATATCTGGAACAAACTTCCTGACCACTGCAAAGCTGCTGAAACACTAAGTTCTTTTAAATCCAGTATAAAAAACATGTTTAGAGCTGCTTTTGAATAATGTTTTAATATATCATAAGGTTTCTTCCTGTTAAAGGGGAGTTTATCCTCTCCACTGTCGCTACATGCTTGCTCAGTATGAGGGATTGCTGAAGAATTGCTGTTGGAGTCTGCATGATCCGGGCACAACCTCATGTCAATAACTCATCGCGATCTGCTGGGATTCCTTGCATAGAAAACTTTCAACTGAGTGGAATGTTTGTGAATTGGCGCTATATAAATAAAACAGGGCTTAAAGTAAAAAAAAAATCCTAATCCTGAACTTTTTTCCAAGGAGCGGGGGTGCAGTGGATCCAGTACATACACATTATAAGCAATTTGGCCAACAAGTTTTTGGCATTGTGCTTGGCAATGTACAAGATGACCTACAATTTAAATGTGATTTTTAGAAAGTAAAAATTATTAAGTTATAAGTAGAAACATATGAAAATCAGTAAGCAAATGAATCTGATTCGTTTGGCAAACATTTAACAACTTGAACTGTGGTGCAATGCCGTGTATGTTCATATAACTGGCATGGTAATTGGAAACGGACAGTTTTGTTAAAGCGTTTTTATCAACTGCTACTTTTTTGCACAGCTCTAGCGGTTGCATGCTCATAAATATTAAATCGTATTCTACAATGAACAAGCACACATGTATTTTCAACAGCCACAGCGCCCGCTGCTCCCAGCTTGTGTGTTGTAACACACAGACAGCCGCTTTATGCCCGGGGTCTCCGTGACAGTGAAGAGCTTTTTCCTCGCTCGTTGCATATACTAACTTCTTGGAGCACAACACACAACAACACAAACCAGGCTCACTTGGTTTCTGCCACCAGCTAACAAACGGCTTGTAGTCTCTGTCTTTTTCCTCTATCCATGCCCGGTGCCACATGTTTTTAAGGCCCTTGTCAACCACGACTATTTCTTCCCCTGGCTTCATGAATTTAACCTCCATTCTTCTGATTTCGGGAGAAACAACCACCAGCTGGCCTCGGGAGCTTCGTTCAAGACCACTCGGAGATAATGTGTTTTGGTTTGTTTCTTCTGAATCATAGTCAAAAGCCGGAGATCCGGTCCGGTGCCGGAGTATTTTAAGCCCTGATAAAAGTGAATTGAAATTGAAACCCGACTCCGAGAAGACCCCGGCATGACGGGGGCCGGTACCGGCCCTACACCGTCCACGGGTCAGGAGGACTCAGACAGAGTGTTGGTAGCCAGGTCTCCTAGTAGCTAGGAGACAGGTTAATGTTAGTAGCTATGCTGCTTTAGGCTGTTGGAGGACATTATTAGGGTCTGTTCCTACTTTCTCTCCTACTTCTCCCCAACTGCATGATGTGCTGTCAATTCAAGCACTAACCTGTTTTCTATTATAGTAGGTGCTCCGGATTAGCCCTGCTTGACGACCCTGACTAAGATGGCATTGCAGTGACGGAAAATTCTCCACGTCCTGCAACAAACTTCTGCATCAGTTCTATTGCTCTTTCTGTGTCTCTGTTATGTATTCTCCAAGCCACAGACGGTCGCGGCAGATAACCGCTTGTGCTGAGCCTGGTTCTGCCGGAGGTTTCTTCCTGTTAAAAGGGAGTTTTTCCTTCCCACTGTCGCTGCATGCTTGCTCAGTATGAGGGATTGCTGAGAATTCCACGACGCAATCTTCTGTGGTTCTGTAATTTCTACACTAAACATTGTATTGTAATAACTCTTTTTGTAAAGTGCCTTGAGATGACATCTGTTGTGAAATGGCGCTATATAAATAAACTGAATTGAATTGAATTGAATAATTTACCCTGTTGTTGAGAGTGTGCTATAGAAGTAAAATTGCCTTTTTGACATGAGGTTGTGTCCTAAACATGCAGACTCCATCCACAGTAATCCCTCATACTGAGCATGTAGCGACAGTGGAGAGGAAAAACTCCCTTTTAACAGGAAGAAACCTTCAGCAGAACCAGAACCACGCTCAGTACAAGTACAAGAGTTTGAGAAGACAGAGAAGAGACATGAAAAGAACAAAATAACTGATGTAAGAGTACTTTCTATATTAAAGAAAGTAAATAGTTAACAGCAAAAAATAGAGGATCTCTGGGCACTGAGAGCATCATCTGAATTGACACTCCCCACCCAGCAGGGGGAGTTGTAGCTGAGCAAGATACCAGACCAGCTGGAGCTTCTATGGAGAGAAAAACACAGAGAAAACAGGGTTAACAACCGAAGCAAAAAATACATCTGACGAGTAGTAGAAGAGAAAAGTAAAAGAATGAAGAAAAGTGGTCAGTCTGTCTCCCAACAGTTTAAGCCTCTAGCAGCATAACTACAGAGATAACTCAGCATAACCTAAGCAATTCTAACCTCTCCTTTCCACCGGACGCGTAAGTGGCGTCTAATGTTAGTGAGGCGTAATCCGCGGCCATTAAAATCTATAGAGCCATTTCCAACAGGCGCGAAGCACAAATTGGACGTGTCCCAGAAGCATACTGTCGCGGCCCTTTCCTAAATTTACAATGCAGTTCTGTTTTTTTGCACGCTACACTTCTAAAAAGTCTCAATCTCAGCAGTTCGTTGAGAGTGGCTTCGATACAAACAGTGCTGGGAGGTTGTTTCTTACTGTTGTCAATCAGTGGTTCATTGTTTACTTCCATATTCATTTTGAGACGATGAACTTTCATTTCCATAGCATCCATTCTCTTGAGCAGTTTTTCAAAGTCCTCACCTGAGCAAAACGGCATTATGTTATCCCACTGTCCTTTAAAAAGTGATCCAAAAAGAAATCTGGTCTAAAACATTAACTCGCTGTATTTCAAGGGACTAAGAACAAAGCAATAGAAAAAAAAAAAAGAACAATGAGAACATAAAACGAGGAGATCAGGAAGCTGCTCCTCCTTCAGCATCCGGGGGAGAACATCCACCACTCTGGTGCCTGTTGTGTATTGTCGTTTCTACAGTAATACTACCACCACTAAACCAATGAAGCGTGCATCTTTCATATCAACTAGATTCACATTAAGTCTAACAACCACCACCATGCTTGATAGTTGGTATAGTGTTCTCTAAATATTACTTATGTAAATATTCTTCTGGTGATTATGGCCAAGCAGCTTAACATTTGTCACTTTACAACATGAAGCATCTCTCCAGAAGGATACATGTTTATATAATCAGCCATGTTTTGTTTTTCTGGTTTTAACAAACCAGCTGGACAGTTCTGAGCATCAAAACATGCAAAGTCCAAACTAAAACTGCTAGAAACTCTGGACGACTAATTCTCAAAAACATTTAAAAAGGAACAGCTGTTTCTGGCATGCTTAGCTTTTAGTGGGAGCTGAACTCTGAGCTAACCACAGTGCTGCATCAGGAACAAAGAGCTGAAGTTTCATTAGTTTCTTTTCTCCATGTGGATGTGGAACCATTAAGACAACATCAGCCTGCAGACACCTGAGTGCATACGCTGATGGAGCTCTGTAATCTGAGGTGGAGTGAACTGTGGCAGAGCAAGTTTTGCAACTATGAAAATCCTGTCTGTCCAGGACACTGTTGCATTCACCCGGTAGTGTCCTGCAGCTGGCTGATAACCTGCCACTTGCATATTACAGCTGGTAAAATACCATTCAACAGCTTTTTATTAGCAAGTGAAAACAGTTTGGGTTGAAATAAGAAGCTTACATATTTAGCTTTTTAGACAATCAAAGATGATCAAGCGCAAAAGAGCCACCAGGTTTGTAAGTCAGAGATAGTTTCAGTGTTCTCAGACCGTGGATGATTATTTGAACCAGTCTGAGCGTCTCAGGAGGCTCTGTAGATGAAGGTGCATCGATGCTTCCAACCCAAGCTCAGGCACCTGGAGAGGTTCTGCAAAGAGAAACAATCCAACTATCCAGAAGGAGGCATGCCAAGCTGGTCGGACTATATTCAAGAAGATCTGAGGCTATAATTCCTCCAATGGTGCATCAACCTATTTTTTGTTTAGTTATATTAAAAAAAATAAGATGTTAGCTCTATTTGTAGGTTAAGTGTTAAGAAAAAACAGGAATTGCAAGGTTGAATATGGAACAATTTCATAAAATACTATTTCTTTAAATAAATAATACCTCCATGGGGCGTTTAGAGGGGTGCAGAATGAAAGCACAGCATTTCCCTAAAAAATTATATTTGAATTGAAATATAATAACATATTTTAACAGGCACAACAATGCGGTTATGTTTACATCTACCAACCAGTAGCAGCCGCCATTGTAGGTTGCCAGATACAGTCTCTGTTCCAAGTACAGCGGCTGGTACTGGGAGTAATGGTTGAGTCTGCAAGTCCAGCAGCTGCTTCAGAGCCCCAGAGATATTGTTATCCGTCTCAGGAGAGGAGTGACCGTAGAAGAACAGAAACTAGAGCAGTTTTAGGTGAAGTCTACACTAGATTGGACCCACATAAAACATATCTACGGCATCAAACACACACAGAAACTGAGATCGGTAAGCTAACTCACTAGCTAACGTTGCTAATGCTAGCTGTCAGTTGAACTCCCCTAGGACACATTCTTCACTGGACACAGTTCAGGTTGGTCACTGGGCGTAACGGCAGCAAACCTGGCAACCCAACAGCTGGAATGATGGCTTTACCAGTGTAACTACCTAGAAACACTAGAAACTAATGAAACCTAGATCGTGCTCATCTTCCATATCCAACTTTTAATCTATTTTGTAATGAGGCTGTAATATGATAAAACTTGGAGGAGTGAAGAGCTGTGAACTATGACCTGGATCCACTGTCAGCAGCAGGCTAATTATTATCAGGAATATAAGATAATAAAAAAACACACATTAGAAACATGCTCCCTAGTAGAGACCACGAAGTACTGTGTGTTAAAAATGAGAAGCAATACTTAATGTCAGATGTGCAAATAAACTGTTTTTCACTCAAATATAAATCCAGTGCAGCCCTGCTGGATTTAGAGCTCAGGTTGTTGCGAGATTTCTAGAGTTCCCACAATGAAAGTAGATTTCTGTTCATTTTTCCAACTTCCATTTTTGGGGATAAAATGAATGAACAGGAAAAGCTTTTTGTCCTGTTTTGCTAAAGTTTTTAAACTAATTCTTCCAGTATGCTGGTACCTTAAACCCCGACATGTACTGAGGAGGAACTAGTTAGAATAAATGAGACTAACAGGCCAAAGCAACATCAGGTATTAAAGCCAGAATAAATATACTTCAGTCATAACTCTAGAACATGTATGCATGCATGCTGGTTCTTTACGATATTCCTATGAAGTATTGATATTTACCAAGCCCAGGAAGGAGCCGCACAGCGCCAGCGTGACCATCCAGCGGCCGCACGACCCGCTCCCTCCGCCGACCACCTTCACCCGGTGCTCTCCTCCCGGCTTCATGCGCCTCTTCGCCAACTTCAGTGCGCTCTTCAGCCCCCGACCGGCCTCCTTCCTCTTGTCAAACAGCGTGTTCTCCTCCTGTTCCTCGTTGTCCTCCTCCTCCTCCATGCTAGCGAAACGAACGTGCTTCTTTTTGGCGACGCTGTCGCGCACCGCGGACGAAGACATGCCTGGGGATTTCTCACTATCGCAACCGGTGCCGTTCAGCAACCGCTACGTAAACGAGCTCCTTTGGGTATCGGAGCCTCCTATTTGGGTTCTGCTGAATGCTGCTACGCTAAAGTTAGCAGGCTCTTCGGAAACAACGGAGCAGACTGAAGAGTGTCAGCTGAGCGCCGCTAATGCTGCCGCGGAAAACCTCCAAATGTCAACAGCCAGTAGCCAGTATACGGCTACTGGAGCGCTGCACAGATAGTTTGTTAGCAGAGAGCTACTACAGGATGGTTTATTAGTCGGAAGTGATGCCTGTCCAGCGATGGACCATTCCGTTACAGCGAAGTCTCCCAGCCTTGTTAAAGACTTGAGAAAACAATAGGAATAAAAGCTTGTTAAAAATATTCGATTTATTTTCTAACACGTCTTTGTTGTTTTTCTTTTGTATGCTGAACTCGGCGCAAAGTACAGCATCTGTCTATGTTGTTCATCTGAGTTTCAGCTGACGCGTTAAAATTGTCCTATAGGAAGTATCCGGAGATTGGCGACATCTAGTGGTTAGTAAAGGTTTGGTTCTTTTTAAGAAACTGAAAAAAATTCACACTTTTACACTTTACACATTAGAACATCATGTATTCCTAATTAGGATACTCAATAAAGTCTGTCTATCTATCTATCTATCTACACGTTTTTCCATAGGTCTTGATATATATATCAAGTGAATGTGAAGCATCTTGCCTTGACTGTGTTAACTTTATATAATGTGAAAATGTGTTTTCTAAATTGGGGGTATCTGTGGATCGCTAGTTATTGTTGGCTTGTAATTGGATGGATGTAGTAGGTTTGATTCCAGCTTCCCCCTGTCATATGTCAATGTGCCCCTGGCCAAGGCACTTAACCTCAAATTGCGTACCAATCTGTGTATCTTTGAGTAAATGTGTGTGCATTTTTGAGTGAAAATTGGTGGATGTGTAATCAACTGCTATATAAGTTCAGTCCATTTATTTGGACAAAATATTTGGCATCTGATTGTGCAAGTTGTTAGACTTAAAAAGATTAAGTCTAATTTTCATTATAGGTACACTTCAATTGTAAGAGACTGCATTAAAAAAAAATCCAAGGAATCACACTGTATGTTTTTAAATTAATTCATTTGTATAATGGTACAGAAAAAAATATTTGGTCAATAACAAAAGTTCATCTCAGTACTTTGTAATGTAACCTTGGTTGGCAATGACAGAGGTCAAAGGTTTTCTGTAATTCTCCAGCAGGTTTCCACACACTGTAACTGGTATTTTGGCCCATTCCTCCATGCAGATCTCCTCTAGAGCTGGGATTTTTTCAGGTTGTTGCTGGGCAACACCAGACTTTCAACTCCCTCCATTGATTATCTATTGGATTGAGGTCTGGAGACTGGCTAGGCCACTCCAGAACCTTGAATTGCTTTTTACGTAGCCACTCTTTTGTTGTCCGGAGTGTGTTTGGGGTCATTGTCATGCTGGAAGATCAAGCCAAGTTTCATTTTCAGTGCTCTCACTGATGGAAGGAGGTTTTTGCCCTATATTTCCATTCCTGCTTTCCCTAATACAGATCAGTGGTCCTGTTCCCTTTGCAGAAAACCAGCTCCAAAGCATAATGTTTCCACAGCCATGCTTCACATTAGGTATGGTTTCTTGGGATGCAACTCAGGATACTTCCCCCTCCGAACATGGTGAGTACCATATACCAAAGAGTTCTATTTTGGTCTCATTTAACTACATGACATTTTCCTTGTCCTCCTTTGGATTACCCAGATGGTGTCTTGCAAACATTAGACAGGCCTGGACATCTGATGGATTAAGCATGGGGACCTTTCGAGCGCTGCAGGATTTTCATCCATTAAGACCAGTGCTACACATTGGTACTCAGTACCACCACTTCTAAAGACAGCTCTCTAGAGTTCCACCACTCCTAGGAGCACTGAAAACATTTTCAGAGAGCGCTCATTAGTGTGTCTGTTGTAATCGTTTTAAAAGCTCTCCTCTCGAATTTTCAGAACAATCCATCCAACCGAGCGAGCAGTAACTTTCTTATCCATAATCCCTGTGTATTGTGTGAGACAAGTGCGCATGCATCATCCTAGCCAGTGTCAGCACATGGTCCTAGTCAACATAAACACAGTCACAGAACTCCCCCCTCCCATCGACTATCATCCCTAGGCAGTGTTCAATTCAATTCCCTTTTATTTATATAGTGCCAATTCACAACAAATGTCATCTCAAGGCACTTTACAACAAAATTCATTTCAATGCAATTATACAAACATTCCAATCACTTAAAAAAGTTGTTTATGTAAGGAATCCCAGCAGATTGCAGTAGTAGGTTGCCACAGTTACTTTGAAATAGTAATCTGATTACTGTTGAGGATTACAGGAGGATGCAACTATTTGGCTATGAATAGTTTTGAAGGATTGCTAAGGGCAATCAGTAAGATGAATAATTTATGGAAAATTATTAGTTAAGGGGACCCACCTGACAAGTCAGGAACTATATTAATAGCCAAATATTTCAGTCTCAGTTATAGTTTACCATCTTCCTGGTTAAGGCAGAAGTAGATAACAAGGTGAAGGAGTGAGCTCTAGACTTCCACCATACTATGTATGTATGCGGGACAAAGGGACAAAGACTTTCCCAAATACAATAATTTATTTACAAAAGATGAAAAATAAGACAAATATTTTAATTAACCAAGCTAGTAACACACACTACTAACCAGATGAAATGAATAACTAACTACCAAAATAAAGAACACAATGAATGGATAAATATGCAATAAAAATTAAAACCATAAATTCTGATGTCACAGTTCTCTAGGAATCTGGATGCTTAAAGACCAAGGCTTATTTTCCAATGCTGGAAGTGAAGACAAAATAGTTTATGAATTTAGATTATTTAAACTAATTAGCACCATTGATTCATGTCTAAACCAATAAACTATAAAACGGAAAATAAAAAATTATTTGGATTAAGTAATGCTTTGTTTAAAATGCTCTGGATGAGAAGTCATTAACCTTTGGAAATCTGCTTCTATTTATAGATTGAACATGGCAGTAAAAAATCTAATTATGGTATTTTGATACATTAAGGCGATTTCAAACACAGCTAAGAAGATTAATTTCCTGTATTTCAAAAAATATTCTTTAAACCCATGTCTATTTTGAACACAGTTAATAGCAGTCCTTGTTGTTTATGAAATGCAGGCATACCACAACCTAAGTTGTGTTATTTTAGCACATAGCTTGCCTCTAACCCTTTTTGCGTTATTGTAGAGCCACTCTGATAGGTAGAAGAACAGAAACTCCTGTCGGATTGAGTAACTCAGATTTCCAGACTTAAAACTACTCTTGGTCGGAAACTCTTTGAAAATACTGGTTAAACCTTCAGGCCAACAGATAGCAGATGAAATCTTACATAAGGTAGCAAACAGTTAAAAAAAAAACACCCTTAAATCTTAGCTGTCCTAAACTATTCTTGCCTCTGCCCAGAAAGACCTTATTGAAGGATTAAGTTCACCAGGTTTCTCTGTGGATATTGAGAGGGGGCTCAAAAGACGTTAGCCAGTAGGCTAACATGGCCTAGCAGACTTACAATTGTTCAGTGGCTGGTAGCGCAGGAAGCTTTGACTCGGCTCGGCTTCGTTCTCTATTGCTTGGCTACACAGAGATCGGCATCAGTCGTCACTGAAACAGTACCTTTGGAGTCTTTTCCAGCATGGCCTTCACCTCATATTGGTTCTGTGGTGGTGAATGAATGTGACTTTAAGTTTAAATCCGACTACATGCAGGGTTGGCTTCCTTTCTTCTCTCACAGCAGTCTGTAACTCAGGGAAGGTGTCGGGAGGCTTTGAGGGTTAAACAATAGGTTAGTTTCATCAGTGTTTGCTAGTGATGGGTAGAGGAGCACCGATGCGTCGGCGCATGTGTCTAGTTCATAGAGTGAAACCATAGACTGTAAAAAAGAATAGACAGCGCCTCCTCACTCCTCCCCATTTACCAGAATGACTGTCATTGGGTAATTCATGGAAAATTTACAGACTCCTCCTCCCCAGCTCTGACGAAGCATGTTCCTGAAAAGGGCATAGGGGCGAGATCTCCACTGTAGACTCTGCCATCACGGGGCGTGTATGGGCGTGTAGTTTGGTTGTAATCACGCCCATTCTGCTCCCGCGTCTTTAGCTCTGATGCTAAACTTGGCTAACTAAGCTAAAGGCTAATAGCCCCATGCCTGACTGCTGCCGTATCTGCGCTCCTCCGACTGTTCTCCTATTTCTCAAACCTCAAAAGGTAAGAACTAGTAACTTGAAATAATTATTAAAATGTAGTGTTACTATAATTAAAGTCCAACGAAACAGCCTGTCAATCAAAGTCCGGCCCCCTGATTAATTATGCAAGATTTAAAAAAATTATCTTACGGAAAACAGCCTGGTGTCTTTTTTTGACGAGCCCAGCGTTATCTCAGGAAAAATATGTAGCCATAGAAAGTTTTTTAAAAATGGGCACCAGGCATAAAATTTGTTTTTAACGTGTCTAAAGTCCAATGCTTTTCAATGGGGGCCTAGCGGCCAAATGGAGGTACTACAGCAATGGAGGAGCAATGGCGGCCTCCATGGTATGCGGTCAAAAAGCAGAGCAGCCAGCGGCCATTGAGTAAAACCCATGGTCGGTGCGTGTATCGCCTTAAGAAAGTCACGTGACCGAAACGGCTGCTGTGTCATCTGTCACTGAAGGGCTGAACTGTGTTTAAAAGCAGGAGCATCTCCAGCTATCAACGGGGTGCTTCTCTACCAAAACCTTATCTCTTGAACCAGACTAATTCCCAGAAAGCCAACATCATGGAGCCAGAAAGAAAACGCAATTTTTCTGATGTGTGGGATCATTTTGATCGTATATCAGCAAATAAAGTATTTGTTTTTATTTCCTCTCTTCAACCTGTTCCTCTGTTTCTTTTAAATCTATCCAAATTTCAGTCCATTTCAAAATAACTTTATTCCTATGGTTTTCTGCAGTTTAAATGCTGCATTTGTTCTGCTGATGTTAATAAAAGCACGTGTTCTATGCTGAAACATCACAGAACCAAACATGAACATCAGGAGGTCACAAATGCAACTAGGATAAATGTGGATATACTGACATTATGAAACTTCTTCGTGGTCACTTTATTCACAGAAAAGTTATTGTGCATCTGTACCACTCGAGTATGTGCTTTCTAAAACTGAATAAAAAAATTTCTCATTGCAAAGAGCTTGGCAAAACTACTTTTTAAAATAAAGAAATATATATTTTAAGAAGTCAGCCTCAAATAAAATCCATAATCAACATCACCTTCAGCTTCCCTTTTTCACAAGATGTGACACAGATTCACGATGTCTTATGATATATTTTAAATATAACATATATTAAACTTTGATTAAGATATTAAATAATGAAGTGTACAATATGTAATACAATTACACAAATAATTTTATCGTATGGCCATTAAAACCGTAGATTACTTTCATCCATCCATTTTCTGAACCGCTTAGTCCTCCAGGGGTCGCGGGGGGGCTGGTGCCTATCTCCAGCTGTCAACGGGCGAGAGGCAGGGTACACCCTGGACAGGTCGCCAGTCCATCACAGCCGTCGATTACTTGATTTTCCCAATTAGGTTGCCTGCAATCTGCAATTTCATAAAATCATTACGCCATGTTTCTGTGACCAGGATGTTTGTACACTTCTTTAATTTATCCACTGTGGAGACACACAGTCTGAGAGAAAGTGTGGTAGTAGACTCTCTAGTGTGTAGATATACTGTTTTTTTATCTACTCTTCACATTTATTGTATATTCTCTTCCTGTTTCTGAGTGTCAGTAAACAGGAGGAAAGCTCTCTATATTTGTTGTTCATTTGTTTTATTCGACACATATTAAAATTACAAAAAAAGGTATGTATATGAAATATACATAAGGATGCATATGTATGTGTACAGAAGTGGTAGAAATCTGCATGGGTTTATATAGAAACATGTACAGAGGGTCCCACATGGTCAATATTTGCATTCCAAAGCTTTGCAGCATGAAATCGGATTGAGAATTGTTCACGATTTTTTTTATTTTATATATATACCGGAAGATGCTAATTTGAAGCTTTTCTAGTAGAATAGCTGTGAACTAGTATGAAAATAACTGAACATAAGAAGGCACATTTTTGTGAAAGACAACGTTAAAAGCAAAAGAACAGGTGAGAAGTGTGTTAATATCCAAAATATTCAAAAGTTGTAAATCATAAAACAGAGGTTCGCTTGGCGTGTCGGGTTTGAAATAGGTAATTATTCTTAAAACCCTTTTTTTTTTAATAAATATTTTGTTTAAGTTGGTTTTAAAGGTTGATCCCCAAACAATATTACAATAAGTAAGCTAAGGATAAATCAAACTACTGTATAATATTACAAGACATAAATTATGAACATTTCTTATATTACTTAAAATTCCAACAGATTTTGCAATCTTTTTGCAGACATGTCTAATATGATCTTTCCAGCAAAAGTTTTCATCAATCATGACTCCTAAAAAACATGTTTTCCAAACATGCAGGATTTCTTCATTGTTCATATGAATTTTAATTTGATGACTATAATATGTTTTGTTTCCAGAAAATACTATATAATTAGATTTTTTGACATTTAGTGACAATTTGTTTGCTTTAAACCATTTAGAATAATCAAGAAGGTCCTCATTGATTTCATTTATAATTCATTCATTCATATTTCTATTTGAAATTAAACGATTTGTGTCATCTCCAAAATCAATAAAAGTGTAGGCTTAGCTACTGTAGAAAAATCATTTATATATATATTAGAAACAATAACCGTCCCAATATTGAACCTTATAGTGCATCAAAATTAAATAGTGCTTTTTGGACACTCAAAGACGCTTTACAAATTCCATTACTCATTCACTCTCACATTCACACAAGCAAGCTACCATTGTAGCCACAGCTTGCCTGGGCAGACTGACAGAAGTGAGGTTGGCATATAGTACCATCGGCCACAGTCGCCCCTATGTATCATCTCTACAGTCTGTTAGATCCATTGGTCAACCGCTGTATTTTATTTTGAAAAATTGACTTTACCGTCACAATTAACCAAATTGTGTCGTGTTTCCTGGTTTCTCTAGTTAAAGCTCAAGCAGTTTTGAGTGTGGTGGGGGGGTTGTTCAGTGGAAATGCAGACAACTTTGTCCTCCCCCAGTTTAAAAATCCTATCTGCGCCCCTGAGTGGAGGCCACGTAAATGCGCTTGTCTGTTGAATCAGAAAACCAGATGGTCCAATCGTTGGATTCGGACCGAGCCATGTGATTGGATGAGGTTTTAAGTCAAATGCAGCAGAACCTTTTTTTTTCTTTTAGTTTTTCTTTTCAATCTTCGCAAAATATTTATAGCAATGCTGTGTTAAAACATTATTAAGGTGCATGAAAAATGTTTTTGATCTAGCTTGTTTTGTAAATTCAGTATAACAGCATCAAAATGTATAAATGTGTTAGTGGATTTCAACACAAAACTTCTAGGCATCTCTTCTGTATTTCAGTCTGCACAGTTTTATTTAATCATACATATTAAGTTCAGCACGTCGTTTTTCTACTTCAAGGAAAGGTAACATTTTCTGTCACGCTGTTACTTGCCTGTTTGCTATTAATAAAGCAAATGATTTTTCTTTTCATGGTTGACTCTCATTTGAAATAATTTTATGTACATAGTCGACATATGACTGGTGAGTCTGAGTGATTGAAAGTGTGGACAGGTGTCTTTTATACAGATAACGAGTTCAAAGAGGGGCCATTGATACAGATAAGGAGTGGATAGAAGAACTTGTTAAAGAAGAATTAAAATGTCTGTAAAGACAGAATTATTTTTTGCTTGTTTCTTGGTGCTAAATATTTATTTTCTGCATGATTATCCAAATCAAAGATAGGTTATACAAAAATCTTATGATGTGATTTCCTGGATTGTCGTTTTACATTCTGTCTTTCACAGCTGAAGTGTACATATGATAACAATTCCAGACCTCTCATCATGAATGTTATGTTTTCATTGGCTGTAAGCAGGAAATCATAATAAACAGAAATAAATGCTTGAAAAAAAATCAGTCGGTGTGTAAGTAATCTGTAATCTATTTCATTTAGTGAATATTGTTTGTGTTTCCTAATAATATTCTGATTTATTGAATATGATTCTCTATGATGAAATATAATCAGAGCCCAGTGAATTCATGCTGTACAAAGTGACGGACACAAATGAAGCAAAAAATTCAATAAAATCCTGAAAATCTTTTTTTACTTACTTTGAAACACTGATATGTGACTGTGCTTATCCAAATCACTGTAGTTTACCAGTAGCACCCAAGCAGAGCACTGCGGATGGGGTGGGGCTCATGTTGGGATACTTTTAGAATATTTAGTCTCAGAACATTAAAATAACAGAAATTTAAGATACAAATATACAAAAGTAAGACAAGGACAGTGAATAACAGATAAATGCATTCATCAGCAGACATTCTGCATAAGGCTAGTGGTCGGATTCAGGATTAGTAAACAATAACCATTTCATTTTTTATATCAATAAGTCTCTTTGAGTTGCACAGATTGTTTCATGAAGCTTTTATGTGAAATCAGATAAACAGAATGAGAAAATAAAAGCCAATAAACAGAATAATAAACGTTTTTGTATGAAGATAAGAAATGGCAGTATTTAAGGGTGTCAAATGCAGCATTCATCAGTCATCAGAAAATGGTGCAACAAACTAAGTGTATGTTAAAGAGGCAGTTAAATTCAAAATATCTAGAGGGAGACAACTAGTAAACAGTCAAAAACTTCTCTCACTTCTTGCATTAAAATAAAGGCATCTCTGGTTTTGTGCAGAAGGTGCTTCATAGCTCCGAGCTTCAGGACTCAGATCTGTGTGTCTTCTACCACACTTCCTGCTCTGCTGTAGGAAAGCGATGTTGCTCCATTTTCCAGAACAGTATTCTGGTTTTATCACTTTTGGTACTGACAGAGCGCAGAGTGGCAAGTTCAGCCGGTTCCACTACCAGCAGGTATAAGCCTCACAGAGAGGTATGATGGCAGACAAACAGGACACACACTTTCATATACACTCACACTTTGGTCTTCAGCAAATATAATAAAGGCTGCAGGTGAATGCTGGTTGATTATGGCATTAAATTCCTATATAGACAAAACAAAAATAAATACAAGAAACATTATCCTCCTATATATTATTGAAAAGGGCACAGAGTAACTTATTAACTAGGCTTAGATCTCCTGATGGTCATATAGTTAATGATTAAATCACAGGCCCATTCAAAAGCAGGAGACTCTAAAATGATAAGATGTGACAGGTTAATGAGTTACAGCATTATTACCAACTCATCACATTCAGTCTAACTTTATGGGATGTAAAATGATTCTATCCTCCTTCTAAGAAGGTAAAATGTTTAGACAGCAGCTTTATGACCTGGACTTTTTCAGACATGTACAAGCTTTACTTGAATTTTGTTGTGACAGACTAACAGAAAGTTATGCATTTGTGAAATGTTATTACAGATTAGAATCTAAAAGATTTACCACAAGCCAGATAGATGACACATCAAATGTGGCAGAAACCACAGTGCACTTCACCCAGAAGGCACCATCCCCACTGTGAAACACAGTGGTGGCACCATAATGCTGTGGGGATATTTTTATGTTGGTCTGTTGTATAAAATCCCTAGTGAATATATTGAAGGCAGTGTTAGTCCTGTAGTGAGGTTGAAAGGGTGTGAATACTTTAGCTAGACACAAAATCCAACAAAGTGTTAACAATAAAGCATACATCAGGTCATTTAAAGGCATGGGGAGAAAGATGAAGGTAATACTTTCATTCTGAATCAATATTCAATTCATAATAGTGAAACAAGCTGCAGCACAGTTAAATGAATAGTTCAGCATTCGACAAAAACCAGACATTTCTAATTGTTCACATCTAACACTGTGAGCATTCCTGATCTAGCTCAGTTCTGGTCATGGAGAGTGCAAGTGGTTTCCTGGTTTGCAGGCATCTGTTAAAAATATCTAGAAACATTTCTGACTTCATTTTAAAACTTGTAAAAGCAAACTAAACGGGACGCTTGTGTTGTGCTTACAGTAAAGCACCACTGTAATCTGTGTGTCAGTCTGAAATGGAAAACAGAAAATTCATGAGCAGCTTAGCTTGAAATGTTTGAGTTTTCTCACAGCTTAAATCACTATTTAAGAGAAACCTTCAAGATTTTCACTTGTCTAGTTAATAAATGTCCCTTTTTGATATTAATGACCCTGTATGTGCAGTGCTTTCTTGTTTTAAGACACAGAAACATATGGGCTGGTTTAGAAGGAGTCATAAAAGGCATGCTAAACTCCTTACCCTGGTTTAATCATTTAAATCCTTGTTTTGTGCCGTACGTCTCCACCTACAACTACAAGGTAGTGTTGAGAAGCGCCTTTCCAGGTTTAGCTGCAAAGTAAGACTTCTGTTTTTTGTCAAAAGACTGAATTGAGAAGCTTTATAGTGAGGTCTAATGTCAGGACAGAGAACAGGATTACATTTATCTTCACTTTAGTTCAAACACTTTGATATGTAGCATTGCTTTGGAATTTCAACATATTAAGGCATTTGTTACAATTTAGGCTAAAAAAAACAAAGCAGCAGCATTTAACACTGCCGGTCAGCACCGACACCAGGCTGACCCAATGATTGTCTCTTTCAGTGTATTTTGGGGGACATGAAGAGGCTCTTAGAGGACAGAATCTCCTATTTTGTTCTTTGCATCTTCCTGAGCCTTCTCATGCTCTAGCATCTTCTGGGTGACATCCTGCTCCTTGCTCAGGCCTTCCTTCTTTTGCTTCCTCTTGTTCCTGATCTCCACCCAGGGTATGAGACACAGCAGGAGCCCCCCAATGATCGGGGGAATCCCTGCCAGGTAGAAGGCCATGTCGTAGCTACCCAGTTTGTCCCTCAGGAACCCTGTAAAAGAACACAGAAGGTCACACAGATATAGGATAAATAGACAAAAATATTGGTCTGGACCCACAACTGAAATGATTTCAAGTATTTAGTTGTTTATATGTACATAAATTGGGCTTGCAGTTCATAAAACCAAGAAAACAGGAATTTCGAAAAAGTAGAATACTGTGAAGAAATCACCATTTACTTCTCAATTTTTGCAGAAAAAAACAAAATTCGAATCCGATCAAATGAATCAACACATGTTCATTCAGAGCAATACTTGGTTGGTTAATCCCTTTGCCTTAATAACTGCCTGGATGGGTCGTGGCATTGAGGTTTGATAATCTGCTGAAGCACACAGTCATCTCTTCTCCTGCCACATATGGTTATGATATGCTTGGACACAATTGTCTAAGATTATCAATAGAAAGTCCAATTAAATTATCCAATTGAAGTAGTTAATGGAAGTTTCAAATATAACAATCATTTATGGCTAACAAAAGATTAAGAAATGCTTGTAAAAAGAAAAATGATCTTTTTAGAAATTTATATCAAACGAAAACGAAAGAATCAGAACTACGATATAAAATGTATAAAAACAAATTAACTGAAATAATAAGAGCAAGTAAAAAGAAAAATTATAGACAAATGTTAAATGAGAATAAGAATAATTTAAAAGGTGTCTGGGATATATTAAACAAGTTAATAAAAAGTCGGGCAAAAAAAAGGACATATCCAGAATATTTTACTGATAATCAAGGAGCTAATTATGATATTATTATAAAACTAATTCTCCCACAATTTTCAGAAATGATGGAAAAACTGTATCTTACAGAGACATAATACACAATAGTAAGTATGGATTCTGAGGAAAGAGGACAACATCAGGTGCAATAATTGAAGCAACAGAAGAAATAATTGACACATTAGATAGAGGAAAATATCCTGTTGGGGTATCTATAGATCTTAAAAATACATTTGACACAATAAGTCATTCAATTCTCATCCATAAACTACGGCAATATGGCATTAGGGGAGGGGCACTGGACGGGATTACCAGTTATTTATCCAAGAGACAAAAGTACGTAAAAATGAATGCTAACATGTCTGAGTCTATAGAGATTGCTTCTGTCGTCCTTCGAGGGTCAGTATTGCCCTTTATTATTTAAAATATACATAAATGACATATTTCAAGTTTCAAAATCTTTAACATAAATATTAATTGCTGATGATAACGATCTGCTTTTATTCTGAAAAGGATTACAATCAAATCATTAATTCTATGAATAATGAATTGAGTAAATTGAAAAAATGGATGAATATTAATAAAAAAAAAATTGAATATAGAAAAAACCTGAGCCATGATGAACCATGTATAAAAATTCATAATGTAATTTTTGAAAATTTCAAAGAAATACAATTTCTGGTTGTAATACTAGATAATAAACACAACTGGAAGCGCCGCACCAGACACATACAAAAGAAAGTAGCAAAAATTATTGCAATCATAAATGAAATGAAGCAGTTGTTAGATTATAATTCACTGCACATTCTGTATTACTCAGTAGTTCTGCTATATTCCACTTACTCTATAGAGATATGGGAAACAATGATAAAAATGCACCACACACTCTCTGTTCTACCAAAGGGTCGCAATACGAGTTATACACAAAGTTGGGTATTTGGATCATACAAATTCTCTCTTTTTACAGTCAAAATTACTTCAGAACCTGGTTTATCACATAGCACAGATCATGTTTAAAGCTGGAAAGCATTTATTGCCACCTAACATCCAAAACCTTATGAATCTCTCAAGCTTGCATGAGGGTTATCTGCATAGAAGTCAGCAGTTACATAACACCATGGTAGTCTGCAGTGCTTAACATTGGCTTTTTCATTGGAAATACAAACACCAAAATCAGCTTCACCCTACTGGGAAACCTTATCCGCATCTATGTTATGCAAACTAAAATGCAAAAACACTAGCTGGTTTTGTACTGCAGTAGGGATCAGTTTGCCTTTATCTAACATGCATACAAAACAGGTAACATCACAATATTATTACCAGAATTCATTCAATCTGTGATCTCTGTCTCACTAACAGAGTATATGGTACAATATATTTATAGCTGGTTTATAACTGATCAGATATATATAGTTTTCAGATATATACAGATATATATAGTTTTATAAAAGGGAGACTTTCCTCCACAAATTCACATAGACTAATAGATTTAATAGATTATTCCTACTGTAAAAACATCCAAACCAGTATATTATCGTTGGATGCAGAAAAAGCATTTGATGGAGTAAACAGGAAAAAAAGGACGCAGTTTTTAATCCAAAGACTTAGAATAGAAAACTTTGAACATAGTAATAAATCAGGTAGCTTCTTAGCTAATCAGTTAAAAATGAATAAAGAAAAAACAACTATTTCTGCAATCAAAGACAAAATTGGGAATATAATATATGATCCTAAAAGAATAAACAACACCTTCAAAGAATTTTATGAGACTTTATACACACCAGAGATAAACCCTTCAAATAATGATATTGTACAATTTCTGGATAAAATAACTCTTCCTAAACTTTCAGACAGTCAAGCAAAGGCCCTGGATTCACCGCTAACAGTGTCTGAACTCCAGGAGGCCCTCCAATCCATGCCTAATAATAAAGCTCCAGGTCCAGATGGATTTCCAGTAGAGTTCTATAAAGAATTCTGGAATATTCTGGCACCAACATTTTACAAAATGTTACAGGAAACAAAGGAAAATGGTCGAATACCACCAAACATGAATTCTGCCTACATCAATCTTCTATTAAAACCAGGAAAAGACCCTATGTCTCCTACCAGTTATCGTCCCATTTCTCTTATCAATGTGGATCTGAAAATAATTTGCAAAGCTCTTGCAAGAAAGATAGAGAAAATAGCACCTCTAATAATCCACCCTGATCAAACAGGTTTTATAAAAGGTAGGCTCTCTTCAACAAATTCACGTAGATTAATAGATTTAATAGATTATTCCTACTGTAAAAACGTCCAAACCAATATATTATCTTTAGATGCAGAAAAAGAATTTGATAGAGTTAAATGGAAATTTTTATTTGCAACCTTACATAAATTCGGGTTCAGTAATTCTTTTGTAAACTGGTTAAAAATATTATACAGCTCACCAACAGCATGTATTAGGACCAATAATCAAACATCATCAAGGTTCTTTCTTCAGAGAGGTACCAGGCAGGGATGTCCACTTTCTCCCTCCCTCTTTGCTATTTTTATTGAACCATTAGCAGCAGCAATCAGGCAAAATAATAATGTTAAAGGTATACAATGCAACAAAATAGAACATAAAATCAGTTTATACGCAGATGATGTACTACTTTTTCTACAGCATTCACAAACTTCCTTCTCTCAGGTAATTGAGTTAATAAAATCTTACTCAAGAGTTTCAGACTATTCCATAAATTGGTTAAAATCTACAGTCCTTCCAATCAACTGTTCTTACCAGAGTCCTGTTGCTTTACAGCTCCGGTCGGGAAATATTACATATCTAGGTATCCATATCTCACCAAGGCTGGCAGACTTATCAAAGCTAAACTACGTCCCACTTTTAAAAAAAGTGGAAGATGATCTGGCAAGATGGAAATCCCTTCCAATATCACTTATTGGAAGGGTAGCCACAATAAAAATGATGGTTTTGCCTAGAATCAATTATTTATTCTCAATGATCCCAAGCAAACCATCACCTGATTGGTTTAGATCTCTGGACTCCTCTGTTTCTAAATTTATTTGGAAAGATAAACCCCCACGTATCAGCTTAAAAACACTGCAGAAGTCCAAAGATAAAGGAGGTCTAGACCTACCAAACTTTTGTCATAATTTCTCAGCCAACAGACTCCAATACATATAAAAATGGTTAAAACACAGCTCTCTCGGTGAGATGGGTCATTGTGTGTTGCTTTTTGGGAACTTTTTGCCTACTTTATATTATCAGAGAGGTTCTATTTAACATATTTCATGATTCTATGAGTCAGGCAGAAATCAGGGTAGTTAAACTGAACTACAAAAAAGATGGTAATTCACTTATCATCCCTGATTTGACAAAGGAGGCCATCGGTCTTTTACATAAGGCCAGGCTGGGTTGGAACAAAACCAGAATAAATATTTATGAACAACAACTTTCTTGCCTTAGTGTATCTATCTATTGGCTTTACTTATCTTTGTATTACACAGCCTTCAAGCTTAGAACAACTGAGGTGGAATAAAGAACACTAGATGGAGCAGCAACCCTAAAGATAGGTGTGGGAGATTGATTGCTATAACTGTAACTGAGCTGCATTAGATTCCTCCACAATTTCTCTCTGGCTGACAGGGAGAAACCATCTATTTACAGAGCAGAGAGAGGAGTCCCAACATAACACCAAATATGGTACAAGTTCATGCCCATCAGCAGGATGACTACTTTAAAGACAAGCATAAACTTTTAACTTTTTTTACTGCTTTAAGCACAAATCTTGTCTATTAAAAATTATAACCACAATTTATTTTGTCATTACATTTTACCTGCAATCGGTGGACCTGCAACCATAGGAACGGACATCAGGCCGAGCAGGAAGCCGATAGCCTGGGAGACATCATTGGCTCCGACCAGCTCAAAGGCGATGGGGGCCATGATACAGATGAAGCAGCCGTCAAAAAGCCCCATCAGCAGGCACACAGCAATCAGCCCTCCAAAGATGTGGCACAACGGGATCATCATGGACATAACGCCGATGACGAGGAAGGAAATTACCTACAACAGGAGAAATTATTCAGAAGTTTTACAGTTACAGTTTCTGGTAAATTTATAAGTCAGAGAAGAGCCTTATGTTGACTGAAGCTTGATATATAATGCTTTTTTTGGCTTCAGTTCAAGATAACCTCTTTTCAAAAATGCACATGTGGTTTCTATATTATCCTTTAATATCTTCAATTTTATTAAAAGTCTCCTAAATACCCATTCCTGAATGGGAACCTCTCTCTGGAGTCTCACCTGCAGGAACACTTTGTTGGCTCCCTTGACGAAGTCCGCCACGCTGCCAAAGATAAATCGGCCCAAGCAGGATGTGATGCCGATGCACAAGAGCAGGATCTCTTTGTTGGCATCTGGTCCAAAGCGCTCCTGTGTGTGGTTCATCTGAGGACAGCAAGTGAAAGAGATGAGAACAAGCTTTAATGTTCTGGTAGCTGGAAAACAGCTCCATCGATTTCTAAAGACCAATGGAAAAAAAATTAAGTATTTATTAAAAAATCCAGAAATAAAAGAGTTGTCTGATTATTATTCATTTGTTCACAAGGGGGCACTCCAATCTCTTGAAAGCCTGCAGAGAAAACTCGGATTAGGCTCTATCGATTTCTTCTGGTCAGACCTTATTCTGATCTGAAAGTGAATTTAAATAACCTAGGATGTAGTGCCAAGGATTTCCACATTTTTTGGGACTGCCAAGTTATTTATCAGTATTGGTCTAGAATTCATTAACATATCTTTGCATTTGTTTTTCCATTCATCCATCCATCCATCTATCCATTTTCTAAGCTGCTTAATCCTTGTTTTTCCATTTACTTTTGAAAGCCTATATTTATATGTAATATATTAACAAATAAACTGGAATCAAAGGACAAGAAACTTGTATACATCTTACTTACATCTTACTGGCAGCAAGTAAAAAGACTCTAAGAAGGAAATGGCTAAAACCTGAACCCCCAACAACCTATGACTGGATAAATATTGTGCAAGAGATCCTACAAATCTTGGTTTTCTGATGTAATTGTCTGTCTGTTAATCTTGTTGTATTTTGACTTCAATTGAATATATATATATGTGTAACACCATAAATCATCACTGAAAGTGCTTTTTACCTTGTTCTTATATATATTCATTTACTTCCCAGTGTAATTATTGGTATTATGTTAAAAAAAAGACTTAGGCTAAACTAACTAAGACTAAAGCCTTTCTTCTGCTTAAAATGTTTAATTATGTAATCAACTTCACTTTTTTATTTTGTATGAGGGTATTTTTCATTTTGGTCTTTAAAATACCAAAATTCAGATTTAAATTAATGTTTTTGCCTGTCAGATGACATCATTTTTAAAATATTAAATCAGATGTTACTCAGTACTCAAGTAGCCTTTTTACCAAATACCTTTTTTACTCTTACTCAAGTATTTTTTTCAATGCCTACTTTTTACTTTTACTTGAGTAAAAATATTTTTAAAGTAGTGCTACTCTTACTTGATTAAAATGTTTGGGTACTCTACCCACTTATGCAAGTCACACATTTAAATCAAGATTGTTGATGTAAATGATAAATAGCAGGGAACCTAACACAAAGCCATGTGGCACTCCCTTAAGGACTGTAACAAATCCACAACTTAGACCTTCAGATTGAATGAACTGAGACCAGTTACTGAGGGTTTAATTTGGGAATTTTCTAGCTAGAATAAAGAACATAATTTAATGGAAAAGTTGTGGCTTTTAAAAAAAAAACAGTCTGTTTACAATAAATATACTATCATAATATTAGAGATCTGTAGACATACTGCAAGTTGGTGCACAGAGGTCAAGATGTGGGGTGCTGACAGACTGCTACCAAAGAATGAATGAATGCTGAAAATAAATCAAACACAATAAAGTATGTTGGAGGGTGTGCACATAAATGGAACCCTTTTATTGTATATTTCATCTTTACACAGATCCTCTACACTTTATGCATAAATGTCACAGTAAATATTAAAATGCTTCTTAAATGACTCATTATGGCCTCATCTGATAATTTAACAATGGGTGTTCAGACTTTTGAGCTCCACTGTACAGTACTGAACAAAAAAGACTAAGTTTTAAAGAAGAATAGGAAAAGGGAGTGCAGATGTTTGTATGAAAATATACATTAATTATGGTCTTCCTACTATTTAGGATTCAGATACAGGAGGAGTGTTGGTGGTAGTGTGTGTGTGTGTGTGTGCGCGCGTGTGCGTGTGTGTGTGTGTGTGAGAGGGGGGGCTGTTTGGTGCACTGCCAGCTATTTCTACCTCCAGGCATGCAACATCAACCAGCTCAAAGGCTCTGTCTGTCTGCAGCCTCTACAGCCACCCTCATCGGCCTCCAGCCCCCAGCAGGTCTGATCCATCTGCATAGACCTCAGGGTCACTTCTTGTCTCCATCGGTGTACAACAACAAGATGCTCTGTATGCATCGGTTTCCTGCTCAGAAAGATCTAAACTCCAAGAGTGAATGCTGCAGGCCTATCTGGATGCTAAAAGGGGCAGAGTGTGTGTATGCATCGTTTACATGCATCAGAAGAGTAACTCATGATACCTAACCTATTCTGAGACTGAACCCCAGAGGGAAGAATCAGACAGAAAGCGGTCATCTCTGGGATTCCAACTAGATACTTTCTTGATTTCAACCTTTTATTTTGAAAGTTCTATTTGACATATATGCTTTTTTTCATTGGCTCTATGTTAATTTCAGTAACACTTTAATTTCAGTAAAAAAAAAGTATATTCTGAAATGTTGACTGGTGATCATTTTGTGTAATTTATTGTGATTTGCTGGGTTCATTGCGTGAACTCGAACCTTCATTCTTTAACCTTTTGTTAAATCTTTCTAGAGTTTTGGAAACTGCCAGTCAATTTAGACTGATATTTTGGCTAAGTTTTGTTTGTTTCCGCTGAGCAGGTAGCACTGTGTAACTATTCATATCATTGATACTAATAGTGATATTAATACTGCTGATAACTAAGTCAGCTCACTCCTTGTGAAATGGTTTCTTGTTGTTCCTTAGCCACAGGGGAAAGCATGCTAAATACCTCAATCTATCCCCCCCACCCCGTTTGATTCTCTGCGACTTTGAAACTCTGGATACGGCCATACAGGGGCTGGATAGCAGCGTGGGCTACAAGGCCAGTGCTGCTGCTGAGGTCACAGCTTAGCCCCTGTGGTGTCCCAGTCTGAGTAGCTGACACTGGAGAAGTGTTGTGAAAACTAAGCTGATCTCTTTCAAATAACAAAGTCTTGGAGTCCAAATAAACAGTACCGCCCTTGAAGCTCTCCAGAACGTCCAGGCCCTTCTCCTTCACTACCCTCCTGAGAGCATGTTTTCCACATATTCAGCATGGTTCTTCTTCAAGCAGAGATTAAATAATCACTTCTGACTAACCGTAGTTCATAGGACTGAGGTAAACAAGGAATATGTTTGGCTTCTGCAGAATGCAGGATTTCATGTGACCATCTAACGTTTTAACAAGTAATGTTTGTTTTGTTAGAGCATGCTGGGAAAAAGAAGGAAGCACATATGAGGTGATGGAGATCAATGTCACTAAGGCGGCTTCTGAGCCAGGAAATAAAACAACCTTAGTTCATGAAAATACCGATTTTAGAGTTGTAATATTACAAAAACTACAAAACCTGATCTCTTGTGGTGAGAGATGATTTTGGTGACTGATATATCTAAACAGAACATATTGCTGCACTGCATTGATTATGTAAATGTTTTGTCTTATACTGTTATATTTCTACTTGAATCTCATGTCAACTCATAACATCTCCACAATAATACTCCAAAAGTATGAACTATTGTTTTAGCCAACATGTATTTTACACATCTGTGTCATGTTCATTTTGTGTAATTTACGCAAGCAATAATAGGTGGAAAGCAATTTTTTAAATCACTAATGTATGATTGCATCATAGTACAATCGACACATTTCTGAAACTGTAACACAAAGAAATAACATAATTTTAATCAGTAATTGATTCCATATTTGTACTGCTCTGATTGGAGTCGCTCACGTTATTGTTACTGTGAAGCTGGAAGGATTTTTTCTGTTTAGTTTTTTTACTGTTTGATAACTTTTTATGCTTAATCACGGCAACAATTAGGTCTACAGTCAGGAGCAGTTTATTAACATTACAAAAGCTGTAATAATACCTCAGCTAAACAAAAATTTTCACAATGAATTGAGAAGGAGGAGGCGTGGATGCAGAGCAGAAGCAAAAGGAGACAGAGAAGGAGGAAGTTGAAACCATCTCTTCCATCAATCCTAATGGGAAACGTGAGCTCACTAGCTAACAAGATAACATGAGCTCACTAGCTAACAAGATGGATGAACTCCGAGCCCTGACAAGGTCTCAGCCTGAGTATCGTGAATGCAGTGTTATGTGCTTCACTGAGACGTGGCTACAGGATAATATCCCCGACTCCAACGTCTCTCTGCCAGGCTTTCTGATTGAACGAGCAGACAGAGATCTGAAGAGGAGGAGGAGAAGTAGTGCTTGTTAATAACAGATGGTGTCATCCAGGTTACTGTGAAGTGTCGTCTCTGCATCCCAGATATTGAACTCTTGGCAGTATGCTTACGTCCATATTATTTACCAAGAGAGTTCACCAATGTTATTTTGGCACTTGTTTATATTCCACCTTCAGCCGTTGCCAACCATGTGTGTGATGTCATCAGTTCTGTTGTCGCTAAGTTACAGACGCAGCACCCCAGTGCATTTGTGGCAATATCTGGTGATTTTAATCATGCCTCACTCTCTTCTACACTTCCAACATTTATAGAGTTGGTCAGCTGCTCCACAAGAGACAACAAGATTTTTTTTTTTTTTTTAGATTAGATTTTTTTTATGCAAATGTAAAGGATGCTTATATGTCCAAACCAAGACTTCCTCTGAGACAATCAGATCATAGTCTTGTCTTTCTCTGCTCAGAATATAAACCACTTGGTCAGAGGCAACCTGTGAAAAAGAGAACTGTTAAAAAATGGTCACATGAAGCTGAAGAAGCCCTGTAGGGTTGTTTTGAGTCCACAAACTGGACGACTCTTTGCCAGCCACATGGAGATGACATCAATGCTATGACTGAGTGTGTGACTGACTATATAAACTTCTGTGTGGACAGCATCATCCCCTACAGAACAGTGAGACGCTTCCCTAATAACAAAACCTGGATCACCAGTGAGCTGAAGGAACTGCTGAACAAGGAAAAAAAGATCCTTTAGGGAGGGAAATCGGGAGTTATTAAGGAGTATACAGAAGCAACTTAAAGATCACAGGCTTTAAGCACAGGAAGGATTGGATAGATGGAAGTCTGGAAAGAGCCAATGAACTTATCACATTCTTCAATAGGTTCAGTTCAGGAACAAGCTCAGCATCTTCCTCTCCTGTCCCCAGCCAAAGAGACATCCCACTCTCCTCTGACCCACACCTGTCCTGCCACACCTCAGATGTTTTATCTTCCACCTCAGTCATTAATAGGGATGGCTACTGATATCCGGTGCCATAATGGCAATAATTCACAGCTATCCTGTGATTAATTAGATCAAAAAATGTCATCGTTTGACAGCCCTACTTGCCTGACAAATCCAACAGATATACTTTCTATAGAAGAGCATTACATCTTTTGCTATAGTACTCCGATTGATATATATGTGTGTGTGAAAAATCTTTATAAGATATTCCTGTGCTGTTTTCCATTCTTTCAGCAATGTTTCAAGCACCTTTTAAGCACTGGCACCAATTCCAAAATACCGGTTTGGCACCGATATCAGATAAAACCTAAACGATACCCGTCCCTAGTCATGAAGTCTTCTGCTTTCACAAGTTTGTCTTCAAACCCTCTTTGCCTCAGCATCTCTAGAAGTGAGGTGAAGAGGCAGTTGGAGAAACTGAACCGGAACAATCCTGCAGGTCCAGATGGTGTCAGCCCCAGAGTCCTGAATACCTGTGCAGAGCAGCTCTGTGGGATTCTGCAGCACCTATTCAACCTTAGCCTGAACCAAGAGAAGGTTCCAGTGTTGTGGAAGACATCCTGCCTTGTTCCAGTAGCAACGAAAACTCACCCATCAGTCATTAGCTTTCAGAAGAAACAGGGATAAGTCTAACACTGTTTCCATCATAAGAGAAAAAGTGGAGGTGGTTGAGGAATATAAATACCTCAGAGTTCACCTAGACAACAGATTGGACTGGAGACTGAATAGTGAAGCCATCTAAAAGAAGGGACAGGCCAGAATGGACTTCTGAAAGAAGCTTAGAATCTTTAAGGTTTGAAGCAAGATGCTGCAGATCTTCTACAGTCTGTTGTGGAGCATTTAATCTTTTTATCCATCATCTGTTGGGGTAGCAGCATCAAAGCCAGGGACTTAAAACAGCTAAACAACCTAATGAAGACGGCTGGTTCTGTTCTGGTGATGACTGTGGAACATCTGGAGATGGTGATAATGATGATGAAAAGAAGGATTCTTCATAAAATTAAAAATGTATGGACAACCCTAAGCATCCTCTTCATTTTACTAGCACACAACAACAGAGTATCTTCTGTCAGAGGCGTTTTTAGTTTGACTGCAACAGAGACCACTACAGGAAATCCTTTATGTCCACAGCTATCATGGTCTACAACAACTCCTGAATGAATTAATTAGTATGAGGTACAACAACACTTAACAACTCTTTCTCTCTGGGATCAATTAAGTATTTTTGAACTGACATGAACTAATGGTTAAATATTAGCTCATTTTAGTTCAGTAGCCAGTATTAGTAGCAAAACAATAGCCAATCGTATCTAATCTAATCTAACAAAAAACAATTTGCAATTGATAAGAAAACATTAAGATATGAAATCTGAATTATGTTTTGTACAAAAATAGTGCATAAATCAATTAGTGTGATGATAAGTCAGAAAGTGAGGAGCATGAATGTAGATCAGCTTGTAATTTAATATTGACAAAACCACTTACTGCTGTTTGTGACATAATCAACATTCTAAGAAAGAATATATAAGAATATTGTCAGTAAATTTAAAATCAAGCTCTCTCAAAAGTAACTCAGTCTCTTTTTGTGCTGCTTTTTTATGAGGAAAACCTTTTGCAGAAATCCTTCCTATCTGTGGATGCATCGATTGCCGTTAAAAAAAAACAAAGCTGCAAACAGATTTCTTCCTAATTTTACCTGTCTGTCAGTTAACTGTTTGAGATTTAACACATTTTATTACGATAACCCAAAAGATAATCTCCTGATAAATTATTATCTTAATTTATTAAGAGATAAAAAACTAACCTTTTCCATTGTAAAAAAGTAAGCATCCCATAAACCTAATAACTGGTTCTTCTGATTTTAGACCAGACTATTTAAAATTCTTAGATTAGGTCTTTTTCAAGCCATTCAGATGCGGCCTTGCTGGTATGCTTTGGATCATTGCCCTACTGAGGATTATTCTTGGTCCAGCAGATCTAGCATTAATGAAGCTCAGTGTTGAAGGTAAAGCTGAAGCAGTGTGGTTAATCGGTTAGTCACCTCCTTACTAAATAAAACCAAAATGTGATAACATGTTCTGTGTTATAATTAAAATATTTTTCTCCAATATAAAATGTATTTGATCTAAAATATTTAACTGTGATTGTTAAGCAAAAGAAGAACCATCCCAGAGGGAAGGAGACAAAGAGCACCTTTTTTAGGCCACCATCTAAATATTGTGATGTTGAGCCTTGGAAACCCTCTGTACTATAACTGAATGTGAGAAAGATTAAAATAGTGGTTTCACTTCTTTTTCAATATTTTCACCAAAAAAAATGACTCAAGCTGCTGGTCCGTTGCTAAGCTACCAACAATATTTGTCTGTCCTCCTGGGAAACAAATCCAACATATTTCACAATCTCACCTTGAACCACCACTTATGCTCTTTGGGTTATGCCGCTGGGGTTATTTTCCACACAGGACATGAGAAATGAATGTAAAAAAGCACAACTTACCAGATGGACGTAGGGTACATAGTACCCGTAAAGTGCAGCAGGTATGCCGAAGGCCCAAATACGGTATCCCACAGACTTCCAGATGTTCATGTTGAAGATCCGACCTAAACTGAATCCTGTTGTGTGGGGCTCGCTGGGTTTGGCTGGGAGCAGGGGCTTGTAGCTGAAGCCGGCAATTATCAGCACAAACATGAGGATGCAGAGAACACGCAGTGTGTTCTGCAGGCCCACTTTCTCCAGCAGGCCTGACAGAATGAAGGGTAGGGTGATGGTGAAGATGCCGCTGCCGGCTGTCACAATGCCGTTCACCAGGCCCAGGCGCTTCTTGAAGTAGTGACCCAGGATGACCAGGCTGGGCTGGTAGGCAAAGGAGCAGCCGCAGGCGAACACGATGCCATACGTAAAATACATCACACCAAGGGTCCTGTGGGGTAAGAAAAAGAAAAAACAACTCAAAGAAAAGCATTTTCAATCACACCTGCTGCTGGTGTCACACTGGTTCGCCCATGGTGTCTCTAAAATCATGTATGTGTATGTATGAATTCTTATCTATGTAATGCTCTCTCATTTTATTAACAAAAGTAGGATAACATGTCAATAAGAAAACAACCAAAATATGGCAACTGTTGTGACACTCTACCGTCACAAACAATTTCAAAGAATTTACATCTCAACAAATTTAAAAGCTGAAGCTACTGGCAGTATTGCTTTCTTGTTTTGTACCGTGTGAGAGAAATTAGCTCTAACTTGTCCTTTCAGAAATGTAAACCTGGGCTTGAATGGAGTAAGAGCCATTCTCATGCATGTGTGGAGGAGCTCATTGGTGAGCCTGGGGCAATATTTGGTTTTGATCATATTCATTGTGGAGAAAGCTGCCTCACAGTTGTGTGTGGATCCAAACATGGTAAAGATTAGCACAGCTACTTTCTTCAGACCTGATAAAGCCGCCTCAGGAACCTTTTGGAGGCTGGAGCCAGAAAGTGAAGGCGTCAGTCCTCACAGACTGTTCTGTCATGACCAAATCTGCTTGGAGGTCAACATACTGCATCTGAAGATGCCCATCATCATCATCCTTCACAACGTCTCTATCAGTAAATTGATGCATACAAGGAATTTACAGATCCATTACAACCTGTCCAAGATCATTACAAACAACAACAACAACAAACAGATCCAGGTCACTGTTGGGCATGCAGCCACCGAGCGGCGCTCCCGTTTATGAAACATAGAGAAGTAAACATCTGGTAGGGGAGGGTTCCACGGTGAGGGGGAAAAAACGCTCAACTGTGTTGTGGGTCCGTACAGCACTCACAACGCAGGTAATAGAAAAAAACCACACCAACAAACATTTAAGCACATATTCAGACATTAACAATGACACATCAGGAAGGATGGGCAGGTATGAGCTCCAGTCCACAGGTTAACGCGCTGCCATCGAGGCGCGCTGTTATCCAGCTTCCTGTTGCAGGAGAGAAAATGAGGAGACAGCGAGACTGTGTGTGTGAATGTGAGTATGTGTAACCATGTCAATGTAAATTAATTTTTGTGCTGACCTGTAATCCAAACAAATCAGAGGGAACTTTCATGGTCTTATTGCTGAGCATGTTGGGCTTTTCTCTTATTTTTTATTTTTTTTATTGGAGTGGGTATGTTTGTTCAAAACACATATTTTTTGTCTCATAATGGTGTTTCACATTGTATTTTTTATAAGCCCCTCAAATGCCATCTGTAGAAGGAACAAAGAGAATTTACTCTGTCTTCCATATTAAATACTTTAGTTTCATCCATGTCAGCGTTGTGACATCATGCTATGGAAACTTTTCATATGTCTAACAAACATGCAAACATGTCTGTCTGGCTCAGTTCTCCTATACTATAGTATCATGTACAGAGGAATGTATTGCAGGAACTTTATTAACCTAAAGCAGTTATATTAATGCCTTTACCAACTTCTTATTAAATATTCCTCACTATGAAAATGTACATAAAAGACTGATAGTAAAAGCACAGTAACCTGAGGTCGGGACTGTTTTTTTTGGGTCCCTTCTGGCCAAGTTTATTGTGAGGACTTGAAGTTTCGATTAACATGTAATGTGCTATTAATGTGATATATGATATTAGCTCTCTTAGTTATACTGTTATGCTGTTGAACATGCACCAAATAAAAACCCTGGCTGTTGAAGGAGGAGCAGTCTCATTTGATCTCTCCTCCTCTCTCATCTTATTTTATTTTCTTGGCTCTATATTGCTTTTTTCTTAGTTACAGTATGTAGCCTACCCAGCCTCTGGAGTTACTGTATTAACCTGATTTCATTTTGGATGACTTTTTGAAAGAGTGGGATAATAAAAAGATGTTTTGCTCAGGTGAGGACTTTGACAAACTGCTCCAGAGAATGGATGCTATGGTGATGAATTTTCGTCATCTTGAGTGAATGTGGAAGTAAGCACTGGTCACGGAACAGAGACAATTTACAAATGATTGCTAACTCGGCAACACTGTTTCAATCAAACTTTGTTACAATGGTCTCGGAAATTTGCCACAGCAGACCACTACTCTCTCAGCCAAAGCAAGGTATTTTAGTGGAAGGAAACAACATTCAGAATGGGAACATCCTAAATTTGAAAAGTTCATTATCCACACACAATATATATATATATATATATATAGCCAAAAAAAGAGATTTTGAAAATTGATTTATATGATCTGCTGCAAAGACTTAAGGGACTTAAAGGGAACATAAAATGGAAATTACATTTTTATTAGCTGTTAAATACATTATATTGAGCATTTATAGTCTTTAGGAGTGCAATTCAATTTTCTTTATTCTCTATCAAGTGTTTTGAACTATTACATAACAGTACTTGCATTGGTACTACTAAACTAAGTGATGGACTTCTGGGATTGACTGAATATGCCATTTTTATTTGTCTTTTCAATTTTGCAGTCCAAGTTCAAGAATGAAAGTGGAAAAGTCAAATTGTTTGGTTGTTGGATGTATTAACCCATACAATTCTTCACACCGTCCCCCAGCATCAGAACTTCTGCAAAGTGCCTGGTTAAGATTTATTTTTCATGGTACGTACCAGGATCTGTGGAGAAAGTAAACTGCTCACAAAAATTGAAGGAACACATTTTTTATTGGGCCTGGCATGAAATCAATTAAACTTGTCTGATAATTTTATGGTTGGTTAAGCAGCTGAGGGCATCGTTAATCACTTTCAGCTGTATTGGTGTTGATGGACTTAACAACAGGTGCACTACAGTGGCAACAATTAGAAAACCCTCAAAACAGGCTGGTTTTACATGTGGAGGTCATTTCAAGTTTCTCCCTCTTGATCTTTTTTGGCTGGTTTTGACTTGAGCAATTATCTCTACTGGCAGTATGAGGCTATTCCTTAACATTACAGAAGTTGCACAGGTTGTCCAACTTCTCCAGGATGGCACATCCACACGGACTGTGTGTCTCCCAGCACAATCTCCAGAACATGGAGGAGATTTCAGCAGACTGGTGGTTATTCTCGGAGAACTGGACAGGGCCGTAGAAGCTCCTCAACCCATCAGCAGGACCGATACCTGTTCCTTTGTGCAAGGCGGAACAGGCTGAGCACTGCTCGTGCCCTACAGAATGACCTCCAGAGGGCCACTGGTGTGAATGTCTCTACCCAAACAATCACTAACAGACTTCATGAAGATGGCCTGAGGGCCCGACATCCTGTAGTGGGCCCTGTGCTGACTGCCCAGCACCGTGGAGCTTGACTGGCATTTGCTCAAGAACACCAGATTGGTAGGTCCAACACTGGCGCCCTGTACTTTTTACAGACGAGAGAAGGTTCAACCTGAGCACCTGTGATAGACGTGAAAGAGTCTGGAGAAGACAATGAAAACGTTATGCTGCCTGCAACGTCGTTCAACACGACAGGTTTGGTGGTTGGTCAGTGATGGTCGGGGAAGGCATATCCATGGAGGGAGGCACAGACCTCTACTGCCTAGGAAATGGTGCTCTAACTGCCATAAGGTATGGAGATGAAATCCTTGAACCCATTATAAGACCCTACGCTGGTGCAGTAGGTCTTGGTTTCCTCCTAATGCACTACAATGCCCGGCCTCGTGTGGAAAGAGTATGCAGGCAGTACCTGGAGGATGAAGGAATTGAAACAACTGAATGGCCTTCACGATCCCCTGACTTAAACCCAATAGAACATCTGTGGGATGCTCCTCAGACTGTACAACAGCTCAGGGATGCCCTCACACAGATCTGGGAGGAAATGCTACAAGACACCATCTGTCGTCTCTGTAGGCTGAAAACTTTTATTTCCATTAAAAGACTTGGAATCCTTTTGTTCCTAAGACATTGCCCCGTCGTTATTTGTGTAGATATCCAACTTCATATTGAGATCTGATGTATGTAATGTGTTTCTTTAAAGTTTTTCTTTAATTTTTGTGAGTAGTATACTTTTTGAATGTGTGAAACACTTCAAGGATGAGGGCTTCAGCAACTTCTGTAAGTATCAAGAAGGATTTGCTGAAAGATGTACATCAGCAAATCCTTTCTTCTGACTATGGAAATGATGGACAGAGCAAAACGGTAAGCTTCAAATAACACTCAAATGATTGCAAACTTTATTTCAGGCATTCATTTATTACCCTTTGGGCTTTGTTTTGATAGCATTAGCATTGGTCCGTCTGCTTGTGTTAGTACTATGTGCTCGGTATTTTTGTTTCCTGATGACATCCATCCATCCATTATCTATGCAAGGATAAATAGCATAGATAAGTGGCAGGTGGCTATCTCTAGCGCTCATTGGGCAAGAGCCAGAGTAGCCCGTGGAATGTCTCTAGTCCATCGCAGGGCAACACAGAGACACACAGGACCAACAAACAAGCATGCACACAATTATACTTAAGGGGAGTTAAGAGAGACCAATTATTGTTCTTGAACTGTGGAAGGAAGCCAGAGTACCTGGAGGGAACCCATGCATACACAGGGAGAATATACAAACTCTACTCAGAAAGACCCTGGACTGGGATTTGAACCCTGATATTCTTGCTGCAAGGCAAGAGTGCTACCAACTGCCCAGGCACATTGTGTCAAACAGAAATAATACAAGGATTCATTTTTCTCTAACAAGGTGTCAGACTACATTAAAAGCTGACCATCAAATAGATTTTTATTATCCAGATTAGGGTAAAAAGAACTGAGTTCTGGCTTTTGAAAAGAACTTGGCAGCAATACAGCTGCATGCACTATGCACTGTCCTCTGCAGAAGTTGGCTGTGATCCCACCCTGGGGGGTTCTGAAAGCTTCTATAAAAAGTCACCTGATAAGCAGTAATTTAGTGTTTTTATTACTTATTCAGCGCACCTAAAATTGATAGTAGCTGCATTGTTGCCTGACATGGAGATGAGCATGAGTGCCAAGGAAATGATTTACAGCCAAATGTTAATGCAGGGACACCAGATCATAAACAAGAATATTTAAAAGCAGAGAAATGTATTAAACTTGATAGTTTAAGTTGCTTAGGCCGAGGTTGGGTTAAGGGTAAACATGGAGTGACACAAACAGTTCTGAACATTTCCCCCGCTTTGGCCTAAGCGCTTCACAAGGAATCTAACTGCGCTCCCCAGGACTTAATTTGAGCTGGCTCCTGCGAGGACTATCTTATTTTGAAAGGGTGTGTTCCGTTAACCTTGTCCTAGGATCCAGGAACTCACCATGGCAATTTGTCAAAATAGACGGTCCTTGTGCAGTGATCCATGGCCACAGAGAGTGAAGGGGGATAAGACATTTCTGATTAATTTAAATAAACTGTACACATGTCATCATCTGTCCTGCTGTTTCTCAGGGATGTTGGACCTCCTTCAAACAAGTTCAGTCCAGTTCCTCGTTTCAGATTGTGGGTAATGAAAGTACCCAGGACTTCCACTGCAAGGTCCAGAGCAGGGAGGATGAGGAGGTGCACCTGGCCTCGGTGTGAATTAATAATCTAATAAAATCTAATCATTTTTCAGTCAGAACAAAAGTAACGGATTTAATGTTTCATTTGTTCAAAATAGGTAAGTGTTGCCAAAGAAATGAATAACAGCAAATTAAACAACTCTTTGTTCAAGGTCAAATTGATTTGTGCAGCACATTTTACTACAGCAACTGCTGCCCAAAGCGCTTCACAATATAAAACAGAATCAAATCAAACACATTTACAATTGTAAAATCACATCAAGTAAGTTAAAAAGTACTAAAATTACAGTTAAAACAGATAAATGTTTAGGACTGTCTTGAATAAAAGCCAACTCGTAAAAATGTGAGAGAAGAAGGTGAGCTATGAAGTAGGAGAACAATGTTAATTGCTTAAAATAATGAGGGGGGGAAACTATGGGGTTTAAAAGGGAAATTACATTACCCCATTATTTGTCAAAACCTCCATCCATCATGACTCTTACTGGGAGCTTATTTTCTGTGGATTCTGTGCATCCACAGTTGATATGTGACTCCTGTGTAAATGCAGCACAATGTGTAAATTTGCACACAGGCTAATAGCTGACTGCTCGTTGGAGCTTGTATGTCACTTAAACTGCCATGTTTGAGTTTGCAGATCAGTCTCAGATAAATGTGTTCTGTACCTGTTCCACCACCTGCTGCTGAACTGTTTGATCATTTACTCTTGCTATGTGCGAGTCTGACTTTTCTGCTCGCTTCAGCGGGTAGAAAATCCCCCTGCGCAGGCTCTCCTTGCATGAGTAGTTAGACTGCAGTGATCGGTCATCACCAGTCTGTATTCAATATAGTCACAGATGCGCTCCGTGTCACTGCAACTCTTTAGCAAGCTTTATGGTTGTAGACAAGGAGATGCATTGAGTACAGTGTCCAAGTCTGGGTTGATGTTTGGATGTTCTCCTGGGAATCTGATTTTGATTGATCTAGACACCTGTACTCACAGTGTAAACTTGAAATATCTGAATGAAATGAAATTGCACCAAATGGTCAGAGGTGCAAATACTAATCTTTAGTAAATATAAATATATATAAATGCATATATATACAGGTGCTGGCCAGTAAATTAGAATATCATCAAAAAGTTGAATTATTTCAGTAATTCCATTCAAAACGTGAAACTTGTACATTATATTCATGCAATGCACACAGACCAATGTATTTCCAATGTTTATTTCTTTTAATTTTGATATTTATAAGTGACAACTAATGAAAACTCCAAATTTGGTATCTCAAAAAATTAGAATATTTTAAAGGCCAATGAAAAAAAATGTTTTTTTTTAAATGTTGGCCAACTGAAAAGAATGAACATGAAAAGAATGTGCATGTATAGCACTCAATACTTAGTCGGGGCTCCTTTTGCCTCCATCACTGCAGTAATGCGGCGTGGCATGGACTCGATCAGTCTGTGGCACTGCTCAGGTGTTATGAGAGCCCAGGTTGCTCTGATAGTCGTCTTCAGCTCCTCTGCATTGTTGGGTCTAGCGTATTGCATCTTCCGCTTCACAATACCCCATAGATTTTCTATGGGGTTAAGGTCAGGCGAGTTTGCTGGCCAATCAAGGACAGGGATACCATGGTCCTTGAACCAGGTACTGGTGGTTTTGGCACTGTGTGCAGGTGCCAAGTCCTGTTGAAAAGTGAAGTCTGCATCCCCATAAAGTTGGTCAGCAGCAGGAAGCATGAAGTGCTCTAAAACTTCCTGGTAGACGGCTGCATTGACCTTGGACCTCAGGAAACAGAGTGGGCCAACACCGGCAGATGACATGGCACCCCACACCATCACTGACGGTGGAAACTTTACACTGGACCTCATGCAACGTGGATTCTGTGCTTCTCCGCTCTTCCTCCAGACTCTGGGTCCTTGATTTCCAAAGGAAATGCAAAAATTGCTTTCATCAGAAAACATAACTTTGGACCACTCAGCAGCAGTCCAGTCCTTTTTGTCCTTGGCCCAGGCGAGACGCTTCTTACGCTGTTTCTTGTTCAAGAGTAGCTTGACACACGGAATGCGACAGCTGAATCCCATGTCTTTCATGAGTCTCTTCGTGGTGGTTCTTGAAGCGCTGACTCCAGCTGCAGTCCACTCTTTGTGGATCTCCCCCACATTTTTGAATGGGTTTGTCGTCACAATTCTCTGCAGGGTGCGGTTATCCCTAGAGCTTGTACACTTTTTTCTACCACATTTTTTCCGTCCCTTCGCCTGTGTGTTAATGTGCTTGGACACAGAGCTCTGCGAACAGCCAGCTTCTTTAGCAATCACCTTTTGTGTCTTGCCCTCCTTGTACAAGGTGTCAATGGTCGTCTTTTGAACAGCTGTTAAGTCAGAAGTCTTCCCCATGATTGTGGAGCCTTCAGAACAAGACTGAGGGACCTTTTAAAGGCCTTTGCAGGTGTTTTGAGTTAATCAGCTGATTAGAGTGGCACCAGGTGTCTTCTATATTGAGCCTTTTCAGAATATTCTAATTTTCTGAGATACTGAATTTGGTGTTTTCATTAGCTGTCAGTTGTAATAATAAAAATGAAAATTAATAAACACTTGAAATATATCACTATGTGTGGAAGGAAAGTATACAGTATAGAAGTTTCACGTTTTGAATGGAATTACTGAAATAATTCAACTTTTTGATGATATTCTAATTTACTGGCCAGCACCTGTATATATATATATATATATATATATATATATATATATATATATATATATAAACACATACATTTGGAAAATTACCTAACAGAAAAAAAGCACAGCAGCATTTGTGTATAACTCCGTAGAGCTATGACTTTGGTCACATATCTAGTTACCTAAAAATTATTTAAGCACACGGTTGGTTTGCAGTTTTGCACATTTTCCCGTCACAATCAACACCTCCCAAGTATTTTAATAGGATCAACACAAAATAGTGTGAAGTTATTTAGTAGAATGACAAGGACACAAAGTTTTCACCCAAAAAAATAACAGTAAAAAGAATGGCAAACATATGTTATTAGCCCCCTCATAACCCTTATTAAAACCTCATGTTTACAGGATCCTTTCACCCCCTCAGTGCAACGATAAACAACATGGCTTCCTTACTTAACAAAGGAGCTGGCCAGAAGGCCGACCAGGCCGACAGCAGCGCCACCCACAGCGGTAATCCTGCAGCCGAAAATGTCGGTGAAGATGCTGACGATGGGTGAACAGAAGAAGATCATCCCCATGGAGAGAGAGCCCACCCATGCTGAAAGAGACAGTTAGAGCAAACATGAGTGAATAATATTCCAATGAATAATTGATAATGCTAGGGGAAAGTTTTCTTGGAACACTTTCAGCCATTCAGTCAGTGCTATCTGAACATGGTTTTAAACACCACAGCCTAGCAGAGTGTTGTTGCTGATCTTTATGACCACAGTCTATACACCACAGTTGATGAGTTTAGAGGTAATACTGTCACATACTCACTTCTGAAGGATTTTTGGATACTCCATAATTATTTGTGTTTACAACAAACATAATTTAAGGAATAATCAGTAAGCAGTTTTGTTGTTGCTGTTTTTCCACCACCTTTCCTCATTCCTATGCTTAGTTTTTTTAAAGGTGTACCTATTATAGGAAAAACATTAAAAAATCCCATTTGGTCTCATTTTGTAATTAAATAAATGGGTTTTACTCTGTCTTTAAAATAAAGTTAAGTAAAACAGAAATAGACTATGTATTTTATAAATAATTATTCAGATTGTATTTGGAAAGTATACATCATTTTTAGCTCTTTATGTTAAAATATTTATTTTGAGTTCAGTTTTTTTCTAATCTACCTGACAACACAAAAGAAATTCCCCCAAAAATCAAGAAAAAAAAAAGTTTGCTTCCTTTTTAATAGCATGAAAAAAAGACTCACTCTTTTTAATATATCAGATAACATCACATTTTTAGATGCACTTTGAGTCTGTTAAAAACGTCCTTTTGGTAGTTTTAGGAGAGCTGGAACTGTCTCCATCTGAGGAAACATCTGCAGCATTGCTGCTTGCTTGGTCAGCAGTGCAATGTGAGTCTAAGGTTAAATACCACTGAGTCATCCTGCAGCAGATCCCTCTGTAAAGATACAGGGCACAGACTTAGAGGATTGTATTCTTAACAGCACGAAAAAAAGATTCAAGAAAAAGATTCAAAGAGTTTCAATATGAAAACCTTTGTTTTTTTTTTTAATTTTCCAACTCTAAGCATTTCTATGTAAAATGGAGAAGTCAGGAGTGGTGCATTTAGACACTGTTATCACACACACTTATAGCATGCAGTAAGTAGAAAAACATCTAAGGATTGCAGGTATAGTTGCTATTTGCAGATCTAAGCTCAGTCAAATGAAACCTGTGAGAATAAGAGAAGCAGCTGGAGTCAGGGGGGTTTTCTGGTCTGGTTCACTGGTAACTAGAGAGCACTGAGAGAAATTCAGGTTTCAGGGCTGTTGTCTGCTTGACTGATGTGTCTTTAATCTTTCTGAATCCTCTTGTCACCCCATACGATCAAAGAGCTCCACACCCTCAGTTCTGATGGTATGAGGCTGTGGTGGAAAAATGTAGTGTTATGATTTATCTGTACTTTGTAATCAACTGTGACGCATAGGGTCACTACTTAATTTTGTAGTCTTAGTTTGAAAGTTAGTCTTACTGAGTGACGCTTTTACCCAAGTCATGGTCAGAGTGTTTTGATGATAGTCCACATCCTGCATTACCATGGGGATGGCTCTTCTGACTGGGCATCCTTGAAGGTCTACAAAGTTCACAGCTTTCTAATCGGCGCCGTCAAGTCTCTTACTTTCACCCTGAAAGTAGTACTTTATCAGTAGACTAGATAGACCAGGTAATTAGAAACAATATAGGTTTGTTGTTGTAAAATTGAGACAGGTTCAGTATTCCGATTTTTCTGTGATGTGATCCTGTCCGCCTGTTTGATCCATCCAAATTGTAATAAAACCTTCAAACGTTAATAGGAATCTCTCTCATTCTTTTACTAAGAGTTTCTTCATTCACATTTCTTGGCGGCCAATGTTTTTTTTTTTTCTCCAGTTTCCTACCACGGAGCGGGCTTCCACTGAGAGCCTACTTGTCTGGACGACCCGGACAACAAAATTTTCCAGCCATCTTCAGAGGTGGTTTGAGGAGGAGCTTGGTCCTTTTTGGTGAGCCCGTACGTCGTCTGGAAGAACCCAACGCCCGGTGAGAGAGATTCCTTTCTTTAAACTTAAGTTTTTATTCATCTCTAGTGCAGAGACAGATTCTGTGGTGTTACGATACTTTGTAAACATATTGTTAAGTTGCGTTTTGATCTTGTTTCGCATTAAAAGATTTAAATAAAAAGTATTTTACTGGGTGTCTTTTTTTTTGCACAATGGGTTCAGCAAAATCCAGTCTTTCTGCAATTGGCAGTGCTGTTTGTCGTGTTATGAGAGATAAGTACGGGGAGGAATGTTTAGAATTTTTTTTCTTTTTGGATTTCAAAATGGGATTTTCCAATTGGGGGTAGCCTAGACGTTGTAGAAATAGACAAAATTGAACAGAAATTGCAGATCCCGAACAGGAGTTGTGGCCTGATCCATCAATGGCGGAACCTGCATCCACGGGGCAGACTACCGAACCAGACTATCTCAACATAACGAATCAGAACGTGAAGAAACCGCCTCATCCGCCATCTTCCCCACCCGCGTCCAGAACGAGAAACGCAACAGCTGGCCAAACCTGCGAGGTGAGCAACACTGAAAATGAGTGGAGCCAGTGGTCCGATGTTGGTGTATCGAGCCTGGAGCGACCGGGATTGGGATGAAGCTGTTGAGAGACTGCCCGCGATTTTGAGTAACGGTGAGAGTTTTGCAGCTGAATTAGAAGAGATATGCCTGTCCTTTCGACCTACTGGAGCAGAGATTTGCCGGATTCTGAAGCGCAAACTTAAAGCGGCCGATACTGAAAAGCTGAAAGACAGCCTAAAACTGACCTGCGTATGAGAACCGTCACTAATGGCGCAGATGTGGTAAGCGATGAATATTTCTTGTTATCGTGCTTGGTGACTTTAACAAGGGAAACCTGAGCCAGGAATTACCAAAGTATAGAAAGTTCATTAAATGCCCGACCAGAGAGGAGAACACGTTGGATCACTGCTACACTACAGTCAGCAGAGCGTATCATGCTGTCCCACGCGCTGCCCTCGGACTATCAGATCACGTGATGTTGCACCTAATTCCCTCATAACGACAGAGACTGAAATTGGCCAAGCCTGTCATGATAACAACAAGGAAATACACCTCTGAAGCTGTGGAGGAGCTGCGCTCATGTTGGGAGACGACAGACTGGGGAGCGTTTGGAGCGGACAATCTGGATGAGTATACGGACACTGTGACCTCATACATTCAGTTCAATGAGACGCGCATCATCCCAACGCGCACCAGGATTTGTTATAACAATGACAAGCCCTGGTTTACACCCAAGCTCCGGCACCTACGTGAGGAGAAGGAAGTAGCGCGGCGGAGCGAGGACTGGAGTACATACAGACGAGCAAAGTACCACTTCAGCAGTGAAGTGAGAAGAGCAAAATCTGTGTACTCCAACCATATACAGGAACACTTTAGCTCCAATGACTCTGCAGCCGTGTGGAGGGGGTTGAGGGCTCTCACAAACTACAAGCCCAAAGCCCCCCAGGCCCTGAACGACCGGACTCTCGCCCAGGGCCTGAATACACACTACTGCCGCTTTGAACAGCCGTCTGCTCCTCACACCTCTGCTCCCCCCACCATCACCCCAACCATCAACGACCCCAGCACTTCATCAAAGGACTCCTCAGACCCCCCCTCCTCCCCCCCTGCCCTCTCCATCCAGGAGGAGGATGTGCGCCGACAGTTCTTGAGGCTGAACAGGAGGAAGGCCCCCGGGCCGGACGGTGTCTCCCCCTCCACCCTGAGACACTGCGCGGATCAGCTGGCCCCCGTGTTCACGGACATTTTCATCACCTCCCTGGCGCTCTGTCGCGTGCCGTCCTGCTTCAAAACCTCCACCATCGTCCCTGTCCCCAAAAAGCCACGGATCACAGGACTTAATGACTACAGGCCGGTGGCGCTGACGTCTGTGGTCATGAAGTCATTTGAGCGCTTGGTTCTGCCCCACCTCAAGGACATCACCGCCCCCCTCCTGGACCCACTGCAGTTCGCCTACAGAGCCAACAGGTCTGTGGATGATGCAGTGAACCTGGCCCTCCATTTCATCCTGGAGCATCTGGACTCCCCAGGAACCTACGCCAGGATCCTGTTTGTGGACTTCAGCTCTGCCTTCAACACCATCCTCCCTGGACTGCTACGAGACAAGCTCTACCAGCTCAGCGTGCCCGACTCCCTCTGCAGGTGGATCACTGACTTCCTGTCGGACCGGAGACAGCACGTGCGGTTGGGGAAGATTGTCTCGGACAATCGGACTACAAACACTGGGACTCCTCAGGGCTGTGTACTCTCCCCCTGGCTCTTCTCGCTGTATACAAACTGCTGCACCTCCAGTCACCAGTCCGTAAAGCTGATCAAGTTTGCGGACGACACCACCCTCATCGGACTTATCTCAGACGGTGATGAGTCCGCCTACAGGAGAGAGGTGGACCGGCTGGCTTCTTGGTGCAGTCACAACAACCTGGAGCTGAACGCCCAGAAGACAGTGGAGATGATCATGGACTTCAGGAAAGTCACAACCCCACCGTATCCCCTCACCCTGATGGACTCTCCCACCCCCATCTCCATCGTGGACTCCTTCCGTTTCCTGGGCACCACCATCACCCAGGACCTCAAGTGGGAGCCAACCATCAGCTCCCTCATCAAGAAGGCCCAGCAGAGGATGTACTTCCTGCGGCAGCTGAGGAAACTCAAGGTGCCGACCGAGATGCTGGTGCAGTTCTACACGGCCATCATCGAGTCCATCCTCACCTCCTCCATCACCGTGTGGTTCCCCGGCGCCGCAGACCGGGACAAACACCATCTGCAGCGCATCGTGCGTGCTGCTGAGAAGGTGATTGGCTGCAGGCTCCCGTCCCTCCGGGACCTGTTCTCCTCCAGGACCCGGAGGCGTGTGGGTCGGATCACAGCTGACTCTTCTCACCCTGGACACCGACTATTCTCCCTCCTCCCCTCAGGCAGGAGGCTACGGTCCATCCAGACCCACACCTCCCGCCACCTGAACAGTTTCTTCCCCTCCGCCATCAGACTCATGAACAATAACAAGACCCGATAGTTCAGTTAAAGACCCATGTAGGATAGAACCATCTGCACTACGTAACTTTATTTTACTGCACTGTGTGGTCTGATCACACTTAGATCTGCTGCTGTCATTCACCTGCACATCTGTGAATGGAACCCTGCTGCTTTTCTCATGTTAAAAAGGATGTTTATCTTTTCATAGTTCTTTTATATACATACAGATTATAATATTTATAAAGACTTTAGCCTTATAGCTCATTCTTTTTATTTTTATTTATTTTATTTTTATTTATGTTAAATGTTTTATGTGCACGATTGTACCGAGAAAAATTCCTAGTTTGTGAACTTGTTCTCAAACAATGGCAATAAATTCTGATTCTGATTCTTTTGCTGCTGTTACCAAGCTCTGTAAAGCCATAATCAAAGAATTTCCCACAAGGCCGAATGTGCCTAAGCTGCATGCAGTTAAGCAAAGGCGAGATGAGGGGGCAGAGGACTTTGTCCACAGAATAGGACAGGCGTTTTAGAGATGCAGCGGACTTGAGAAGCCGGGGAATACTGCAGGTACTATCTACGAATCTATGCTGTGTGACAAAATATTAGCTGCACTGCTGCCAGAGCTACGAAACAAGGTTTTGGATAAGTACATTGGTTTAGACGCTGGAATGAATCACACTAATCTCCACACGTATGTTTTATACTGTGGAAAACAACTGAACAGAAAATGGAGTGAGCTATTGGCTAAGAGAGAAACTGATCTGCACGAGGCAGCTTTGACTATGTATTCTGCAGTTGCAAACGACCACAGAAGTGGACCACCCCAACGTTACTCTAGAGGCCCTCGCAAATACCGGAGAGGAGGCAGACAGCAGAACTCAAACCGCCGCCACGTTTCACCGGATTCACGCAACAACAACTTGTCTGATGATGACTACCGTTGTTTCTCCTGTGGGAGGCGTGACCATTGGAGTGACGAGTGTACCAGTAGGCGGGGACGTGGCCCACGCAGAGGATGTCGACAAGCTGACTGATCAGATGGGCGGACCTACAGTTCAGAGCAGGAAGGAGATTTCTTTGTTTTTCCAGCAGATGGAGTTGGAAGTCTGACGCACATACAAACACACACAGACACACTTGTTCATTCTGAGAGTAATAATCAATCTGATTTTTATGATGAGACACCTACTGAAAGTGATAATCAATGTGATTTTTGTGAGGAAACACCTGTTGTTGGTGATAATCAATCTGATTTTGGGTTGAAACACCTACTGTTGATGTTAATGAAACTGTTGTTTGTGATGCAAATCCTGACGGTTGCAGGGAAAATACTGCAATTTCAAATGCAACTGCCAGCAGTGAAGAACTTGCTTCCTGCACTAACTATTCAGATCAAAGTTCTAACCCTCGGACTTTGATTACAGAAGCCACTGTACATTTAGAACAACAGCAAACTACGCTAACAGGTACGTACACATATCTGACTTCTGAAGTGTACAAAGCATTACCTATCCTGTCTCTGACTGTTTCAGGTACAACCGTGGAGTTCATGGTTGACTCTGGAGCGACACACTGGGTTCTGAAACACACAGCCCTACATCCACCACCTAAATTCAGCGGAAACCATGTCTGCTCAATTTCAGCATCTGGTCAGATTGTAAAAGAACTATTCAGTTACCCTCTCCGTTGTCAACTAGGAGATGGGCCAGCCTTTAAACATGGATTCTTAATCTCACACCAATGTCATTTAAATTTGTTAGGCAGAGACCTGATGTGCAAACTTAATATTGCTCTTTTTTCATCAGCACAGGGCAGTGAAGTTATCCCTGCCCAGGAGACTCCAATCCTGACAGCAGTGAAGCACACGCCTCACCATCTCAGACACGAATACCAGTGGAAGCTGGTAGCAGGTACCACAACCAAATACCTCCTCGAATCGGCTCAGAACGTGGTAAATCCAGCTTCTATTTTTATGCCAGAGGAGGATCTACATTGCAAATTGCCCGTTTTTGCAGGGCCACACAAGAATATGAGCAGGCATGGTTCACCTCTGACACAGACACTTTGAACATAACTTATGTGGTGTGGGAAACATATTCAGCTGTGCTGAGTGTCTGCCTTACACCTGAACAACGAACGCTCTACCGATTTCCGGAATGTGATCCATACATTTCCCTCTCTAAACCGGCTGGTGAAAAGTGGGAAATGGTGACAGAACCGGTTCGACGCGCTCAGACAGCTTCTGATTGGGAGCAAACAGAGAACGATCAGTCAATCCTCTATCCAGGTCTGCAAAACTATACAAACATTCGCTGACTTCCACCGTGCATGTCACCAGGGAAAATCATTTAACTGAAGACCCTGATGAGGTGCTGTCTTGTATTTTTCTGCATGAAGAAGTTGCAACAGATGACACAGAAATGCCTCTCCCGCTTCAACAGGTTCTAACTGCTTTGTGGGCAAAAGATTCATATGATGTTGTCTTAATTAAGGGATGCACCCCGGTTAAAATCACACCGAAATTGCCTTTTAGACCAGTTCAGCGTCAGTACCCCTTAAAACCAGAAGCAGTGCGTTGGATTAAAATAGTGTTTGAATATCTGTTGAAAAATGGAATTATTGTTGAATGCACTGATTCCTGTGTGCATTTTGTTTTTTTCTGTGTTGTTTTTATTCATGAGGCCGACTGTGGCTCAGTAGGTTGAGTAGTTGTCTTGCAATCGGAGGGTCGTAGGTTCAATTCCAGCTTCCTCCAGTCACATGTCATTGTGTCCTTGGGCAAGGCACTTAAATTGCCTACCGATATTTGTATCGGTGTATGAATGTGTGCGCGTTTGTGAGTGTGAATGGGTGAATATGGTTCCAGTGCTTTGACTGGTCAACATGACTAGAAAAGCGCTATATAAATTCAGTCCATTTACCATACATTCATTGGTCCATTTCATTTATTCAAATCAAGTTCATTTGCAGTGATTTTTTAAAATTTAATTATTCAGATGAATTTTAATTGTTTCTGTTTTTCACTTTCTTTTTTTATTTACATTATTGTTGTTGAATAAGAATGAAAAGGGGGGATTGCAGATTGCACATTTTAGATTGTAGTTTTTGTGATTTATGTGTTATGAAAAATGCATAATCATTACTGAAGTTAGAGTTTTTATAGATTTTGAGTTTGTTTATTTTATTTTTGAATGACTCCTATGGGGTTTTATTGTAAGGAATTTTATTGTTATGGTTTATTACTACTGATTTTTTGTGTGTAACCTCTTTAAACCTCTTTTTTCAAACTGTGGATGCCTGACTCATTTAAGGGAAGAGTACACATTCCAAGTTGTGTTGAGAGATTGGTTTTATTCAGTGCGTACTTGAGGTATACTGCTTAACATTGTGCCCTTTTCCTTTGTTTTGCAGTTAAGTTTTAACATCCTGATTAATGAGGAATCGAACAGGAGCGCTACTTAAGGGGCTAGGGGCCGCCTCAAAATTTTGCCTGCCAGTCGTGAGGAAAAAATACCATGACCATAGGTTGGAGGTTGCTTATCTTACGCCCTGCACATTATTTGATGAGATGCTATTTGAAATTCAGATAGTGTGCATTAAAAGGCTGCTTAGATAAGATAATTTCTGATAAGAGATGATTCAATGTGACATGTAAAACCTGAGATCATTTGAACCACTGTTTATTGTCTTTCTTTTTGAATACTGCCTGTCTCTTAAGGATAGTTACTGATTGTTATTGATTATTGTTTTTTTATTTTGATTTATCATTTAAATTTGATAAAATGTTATGATTTATCTGTACTTTGTAATCAACTGTGACGCATGTTTACTTAATGTTGTAGTCTTAGTTTGAAAGTTAGTCTTACTGAGTGATGCTTTTACCCAAGTTATGGTCAGAGTGTTTTGATGATAGTCCACATCCTGCATTACCATGGAGATGGCTCGTCTGACTGGGCATCCTTGAAGGTCTACAAAGTTCACAGCTTTCTAATCGGCCCCGTCAAGTCTCTTACTTTCACCCTGAAAGTAGTACTTTATCAGTAGAGTAGATAGACCAAGGTTACTAGAAACAATATGGGTTTATGTTGTAAAATTGAGACAGGTTCGGCATTCCGCTTTTTCTGTGATGTGATGCTGTCCGCCTGTTTGATCAATCCAAATTGTAATAAAAAATCCAAACATTAATAGGAATCTCTCTCATTCTATTACTAAGAGTTTCTTCAGTCACAAGGCTTAGCAGAAAAAAACAGGATTAATTACACAGCAGCTTACCACTGTTTCAAGCTCAACTTAATGAGATATGACAGCCCACCAGGATTTATTTAGTTGCTGTTTTATCTGTTAATCGTCAGATGTCTTCACATAATTAGTGTTTTTTAGGTTGATATTAGGCAAATAAATGAGTATAGTCCTGATGTTTGCTCAGAGGTCAGAAATACTCGATGTCTGGTTGTGGTCACTTCATCCAAGTAAACTATTTAAGTAGATTCCGCTCATAGATAGATGAGCTCATTAATGTTTTCAATAACAGACTTTCTACGTGGATTGTCCTGCATATAGCTCCTATCAGCTCTGACCTACCCCTGCTGAAGAACAGCATCCCCACAGCATGATACTGCCACCACCATGTTTCATTGTGGCGATGGTACTTCAAGATGATGCAACCCATAGAGTCCCACCTTCTTCCATGTTTGCTTACCCCCTTACAAGGCTTGTGGCAAACCTTAAACTGGATTTGTCTTTCTTTCAACCACAGCGTCCTTCCTTATACTCACCAGATAAGCTGGGATTTGTTTAGGGTACGACTAAAAGTGTTAGCAGAGCTAGTGCTTGCCTGATTAAGCATCTCTTTGCTCAGTGTGTAGGTCAGTTGGACAGCCATCTCCAGGTGGATTTACAGTCCTGCCCTCTCTCCTTGTTCAGATGATGGATTGAACAGAGCTATGTGTGATGGTCAAATCTTGGGTTTCAGACCTTACCTCTGCTCTAAACTCCTCCACCTCGTCCTCCCTGACCTGTCTACTGTTACAATTTCTCAATTGTGCAGGTTGTTCTCTAACGTTCTCTGACAAACATCTGAGACCTTCACAGAACAACTGCATTTATACTGAGATTAGATCAGTAACAAGTGGACTTTATTTACTAATTGGTATTCTTCTAAGCACAAATGGTAGCACTAATGGATTACTTATGGATGTCAAATACAAATACATACAACTGCTTTCCCTTTTTAAAAACACAGATTGTTTTTTCCACTTAAGAATAATGTGGGATCCCAATACTTTACATTGACATTTGTGGCTTTCATGGAACAAAATAAGGATATTTTCCAGACACTATAAATAGGGTCTGATTATCTTATTTGCTAATTTCAAGCCAAATGTTGCGATATAACCTTCTTTACAGATAGAAGTGCATGTAAAAACATGGATGAGACAACTTTCCTTCAGTTGTTCACCTAATTCTGTGCTCTAAAGTCCCTCTGTGATCTAATGAACTGTCAAAGCCTATCTACAGCTTGTCCAGACAACACACACAGTAAGGAAAATCAGATGAATTTGAAGGGGTTGATTCCGTTTGCTCTCATATTTGTGGAGAGAGCATCTTTTAAGATACATAATGTAATATATGGCTGTAAACATGAAAAGGACAGAATGCCTCAAAGACAACAGGAAATTGCAGTTATGTTTGGCCGGCCGACTCGATTTAAACGCATTTACGCTTCAGACCAGGAGAAATTCAAAAATGTAATATTAGTTTTTTTTGCCCCAGTGACATCGACCAGTAGCCACAGGCTCTATCCACTGGTTGCCAAGTGTGGTCTGTCTGCTAAGATAAAGGCTTTGCTGGTAACCGCTGAGATGTGAACTCAGTTACCCTGCAATGGCAAAAGCAGCAGCAGGAAGACTTGCGTGGTCTCCCACTGCCTATCGGCCTGAAAGAACTGCTTCAAACTCCACAAGAGACACACCTGGAAGAGGCATAGAGAAATAAAACTGGATCTGATTGGTTGTCTTGTATAACAAGGACCCTATTCAAACTCGTTTGTTCTTTTTACGAGTCATGATCAATAGCCCCTTTACATGCTAGACCTTTTTTATTGACCATCAATTTAACTGACAGGGTCAAAATTATAACCAATTTTTACCTGTCAATTCTTAAAAATTATAATAAAGACATATTCCATAGAAATTAATTTTTATTCATTTCAATTCATATTTAATCCGAACAAGCTGTATAGAGAATCCATACTGACCGTGGTCTCAGAAAATATACATAAATGATGAAATTAAACAATAACACTTAAAGTATCAACAGTTCACCAGCTGCCCTGAAGAGTCTCACAACTTCCTCAGATTCCACTTGGATCTGAATTACCTGGAATATTCCCCTTATGCATAATCAAATGTTTCAAATAGGACGAGAACTGTTGAGGTTGTTGTCGTGAGGTTTTGCACTTTGAGGTTTTAATGTTGTTCTAGTGGTTGAATTTCCACTCTGCTGCCACACTAGAGAGTGAAATTAGGCAAAATGTCAGCCAAAGTTTTGAAATAAGGGAACATTTCTCCAACTAAAGTTATCATAAGTTGGAAAAACTCTGTAAACAATGGGCTTCCTGTCCCACAAGCTATTGCTTCAGAGGAAGGAAATCCCGGCACTATGCACAACTTTGGCCTCCACAACTCTGCAGTATGCTGCCATATTTGGTGTCCAGGTCTGTGATGATTTTCTCCATATCTCGTAAGAGTCCTTTTTGGGGGGATAATGTTGAAAATGTGGTGCTACATTTTTTTGGCACACAACAAACAGTGGTCCAACCCAGTACTACCTAGGTGTACACAATAAACCAGCTGGTCTGTGCATGAGTAATACATTGGATGTTGTTACAGACAAATAATAATTGGCTTTATCAGGCTTATCTAAAAGTTTACACCCAGGCTATTCAATTCACTTAATCAAATCTTCAGTTGGGATTGGTCCACCTAGACCTATACCTGCTTACTTTACAGCACTGCAGGTTCCTTTTAAAACTACTTGAATCGACTTGAAATAAGTATGACTAAAACACCAGATACAGGCTTTAATTGGTTTTTCATGCTCCAACTCCATTTTGTGACTAAAGGGGAGGGGCTACTTGCTAGCCAGTGGCTGACGAGTCTATTCACCAAAATCGATGATAACAACTAATGGACAGGCCCACTGGGCTTACATGGTGGTGATGTGGCAGCCGATTTTCCAACAGCTTAAATAAACAACCAATTCTTCAAATCATTTGACTGTAGGTGCTACATTTAGAACACGGACATGCGTGATCTAACACCTGACACCACTTATGGCTTAGTCATCAATACTTTCAGTTGGATGAACACCAAGTTAGGAGGAAAAGCTTAAAAAAAATCAGCAGCTTAGTGAGACTTATGTCCCCAGGTATCACCCGGTCAGCCATGAACAAATGTAATATTGTATTATCACCATGTTGGTGATGAGTTAAAGAGTTTTATTTTAGGACCTAACACTGTTTATGCTAAGATAAAGCAAATGAACTTCTGCCAGATTAGGAGAATGACTGGGCTGGTTACAAAAAATGCTTTTTCTCTCTCATCTAATGCTGGAGAAGATGGCAACAGACTAAAATTAAAGTAATGGTGGAATATCCCTTTAATCTTCCTTTGGAGTTTGTACTTTTTATTTGTATTTGTAATGGTAAGAAGGAAGTATGTCAGCATGTTGGGCTGTTTATCCAGAATTTCAGAATTTTATTTTATTATATCAGAATATTCATACCTTCTACAAAAGAATCTATCTCACATCAGTCTCCAGAATACTTTTACATTTCTGAAACCTAATAATATTATTCATGGCTAGAAACTATAGTTTTGTACATCTCCGCAGCTCTGGCCACCATCAATCAGATGGCAATTAAACAAGCAATGTCAGAGTTCCCTCATAATATGGAAAAACAAATGACAAAGTTCACAGTAACATTTTCTATCAAATTTTTCTATATAATCAAATCATGGACTTCATAAAGATTTGGATTCCCTGAACACAGCACGTCTACTGTGAAGTATTTTGGCAGCAGCATAATGCTGTGGGGATGATACTTCCCAACAGAGATGGGGAAGCTGGTCAGAGTTGATTTGAATACAGGAAGGTGATGGAAGAAAATCTGTTATAGGCTGCACAGACTTGAGATCAAGGCTAAAAAAATGAAGCCAGGGCTACAGCGAAAAGGTTTAGATCAAAGCATATTTAGGAAAAGCTGAGTCAGTCGAGTCCAGACCTCAATTCAGCTTAATTCATACTTTGTATGCTTGCACAAAGTATCACAGCATTTTCCTAATGTTGTGAATATGTTCACACATTTGGCAAGAAAACTTTGTGATCCTGAACTGAGAATCTGTGTCTTGATCATTGATGTTTGCAGACTTTTTCCATCCAGACTAACTGAGAGTAAGGTATTTTACAAAGAAGAATGGGTAAAGATGTTTTATCTAGATCTATAACGGTGGTAGAGACACACACCACAGGACTTGTAGCAACAACAGAAAAGTTATTCTACAAACTACTGACTCCCGGAGGTTGAATGCTAAAGCCCCCTGCACTTTTCAGTTTTACTTTTAAGAAAAACAAGTTGAAAACTATGGATCATTTCCTTCCACTCCACAGTTCTGCACATAAAATACACTGATGCGTGCCTGAAAGTGAAAGTTGAAAGGGAATGAATATGTCTGAGAACTGCTGGTGCGTCCTGTTCTGTTGCTCAACCTTCCTAACAAAGTAAGTATTAGCATTAAGGTTTGTTCAAACTGATGTGACTTTTCTTGGCTCAGGTCCTCTGATCCAGTCCTTTCTCCATCCGTTTTATTCAATATGATTCAGGAGTTATTTGTGGCTGCAGTCGCCATTACAGCTGCTGCTGTTCAGTTACGGACATAGCTATCCCCGATCAGGGCCTCTTGGTGCTGCAGGTACACATCTGGGTTACAGTGTTCCTTACAGTATCTGCACTTCATCTCGACAACAGCAACTGGACGCATTTATAAATAGCTGGCCTCACTTAAGGCAGGACAGAGGAAAGGAAGTTAGTCGTGTTTACTTGTTTCATACATATTTTCTGGCCTCATGCTGCAGGAAGTGAAAGCTCCTGTTTGACGACACAGCAAACAAGTTTGGGAAGGCCACAGAGCGATTCCTAGCTGAGTACAGAGCACAGATGAAAACACTTCCTGTGCATGATTGGAATTACTGCAGAGTTCTGTGGCTGGAAGAGGACCATATGAAAACTGTTAAATGGGGTTTGTGTTTCATGAGGGGGGGAAGGGAGAAGAACAGTCTTCTGCTGAAGCTGGTTGGTGATTGGGGGAGATCATCATCCACCCACTTTCTAGGTGCAGAAACTACAGATGGTAAAATACAACAGTGTAGTCACGCCCCTCAGAGTTTTAACTCTTTACATACAAACACCCCCGTCTGTTATTTAAATTAGAGGACAAAGAAAAATGCTTGCTTCAAAACCTTTTAAAAAGAAATCTTTTTGTGACCGCTCATGTATTTTAGGAAAGACTACCAGCATGGTGATTCCTAAAGAGCTCCAAGCTAAAAAACCATGACACAACAGGATGGATCAAGAGCCAGATGATATGTTGCAGGTCTTCACTGAAGCTGTTCCCCATCTAGCAGACTAGAGAAACCTACAACAATAAAAACGAAAAAAAATCAGCAGAAGCGCTGGAAGGTAGATCTATGGCCTATGAAATCAAAGAAGAGTGCAAAGAAATGATGTTAGATGTGGTAATAAAGGTGCATCAATGCCAGCTTCCACCTAATAGCGTTGTTTCTATTGCTGGTTTTACATAGAAATACCTGTAGGTATACAGGTATAACATGGAGTAACACAGAACAATGCTAGAAGTATGAATATATAATATTCCCATAACATTATTTAAAATGTGGAAGACCCACCATGCAAGGCAAGTTGCAAAGAAGCAGGAGAGAAGATTTTTTCCATGTCCTCCCCAACCAAAAATTACTCTCTGAAATGTTACTGTTTATTGTCAGCATGAAAAATGTGTTGTTCCTCAGCCACAGGCTGATAAGCTATGATCCCGTTGGAAGGAGCAGAGAGAGGAAATTGGGAACAGGAGTACAAAGGTAGCAGCAAGGAGCCGGGACAGGAAGCTGGACAGAGCGACACTGAGCCAGGACAGGAGCCTCAACAAGGGTTTTGTCCTGAGGCCTGGAAGCCACAACGAGGAAAGGGTTCAGAGGCCTTCAGGGAAAAGACAGACACGGCATCTAGGCCCCCTGAAGAAGAATAGAGGCAGCCCAACTGCAACAACCACCTCTCTGCTGGGTCGTCTTTGGTCGGTTTGTTCTGTCATGTTTTGGGTTTAAAGACCCAAACGCAGGGAGGAATGTAGTAGAAAGCAAACTTCATCAATATGAAGTGATACAGACTAAGAAAGTAAGAGACCAAGTAGTCAGGACCACGAGGAAGGGGGATGCACAACGTGTCACCATGACGCACAACGCAAAGACCACGTACCGACAAATGACAGGGGAAAACAGGGGGGTATAAATACATAGGCGACACAATCAGGGAAACAAGTGACAGCTGGGAACAATTAGAGACACAGAGACTGACAGACAGGGAAATTCACAGCAAATGTCTCCTCGATACACTTTACAGGAGAAACAGATCCAGATAATATCCAAACACATGAATTGGATCAGATCAAACTCTTACCATCCAATCATGTGGATAGATTCAAATTAATTTTCATACAGTATTTTAATCCTTGTTCTAATAAAATGCGGCCAAATTCAATTTCAAACACTAACTGGTAAAACATCGTGTAAAAAGAAGCGCAGCCATCTCCATCAAGTCATTAACTTTGCAGGCATCTCGTCTAAACAACGCAAGTGCAGACAGTTTTACTTTGTGTTAAGATTGTGGCTCTAGAAGCTAAGACTTTTCAATCACAAACTGCAGGGTACGGTTTTAGATATGCGCTTCGTATGAATGCATATCTTCTTTAGTTAGTTCAGTAAGTAAAGTATTTGTCCACACAGCAGCCAAAAGAAGTAGCTCTGTGGGTTATACTGATGATTGACATGCTTCTGAAGTTCAACCTGAACTCATACATGATGCATTCAAATGTTGAAGATCAGGTTGATTTAGAAGAATCAGTTCAAAGTAGTTCACAAACTAAATACACATTGTATGCATGTTTTCTTGGAAGCAAAGTTCGGGATGGTCTTTAGTGTTTTGTATGTTTGATATAAAATTTGTGGTGCTGATTGTTAACTCTCATTCCAGACTAAATGGCAAATAACATGTGGACCAGCGTCAGTGAGACACTCCTTTAAGGCAATAATTCCTTTTAAACAAGGCTAATTTTATGAACTAAATATATGTATAATCAGACACCATTAAAATAAGCTTATTCTAATGAAACATTATGTTTTGTAAACTTATGCTCATATAAAGCATTCTATTGGAAATGTTGGTAAAAATCATCTGAATTAAAACCTAAGGAGTAGATCTAAAACTAATCAGATTATGGGTGTTGACCTTTTCTCTGTCTGTTCAAAACTCAGTGGAGGTTCGGTAACGTGACACACTGCCAGTTTGCAAAGCACGAAGAAATGTAGCTCCAATTCTTTCACAGACATTTTGTTGTGTTCAAGAAACACTTGACTTTTGTTTGGCTCATCTGCATCACGTCAGGATACTTCCTTCCTGGCATTTACCAGTGCCTAAAGAAACGTTTCTAAGCTATCTTTGGCTAACTTTAGCAACCACTAGATTCTTGGCAGCTTCTTATAAACAGGAAACAACATATGAAGGATGCTTAAGGAGACATACTGCAAGATAACAAAAGAAAAAATGGAAACTATGGAATTCATTTAGTTGTTGTAATCTTTTTCTTTCTCTTGGCTTTTCTCTACAGGGGTCGCCACAGTGAACCATCTGTCTCCATTTAGTTCTATCCTTTGTAACGAAATTTATATCCATTCTCATCCATAAATCTCCTTGTTGTGTTTCCTTGGATTTGAGTTCATGTTTGTGATTCACATATTTGACTTGGCTTAGCTGACACAACCCTATACATGTGGGACCAGGCATAGGAAATCACTGGCTTTTGACCCTGTATGGCTGCATTTATTGGGGTTTTCTAATATTAATCTCAAATTCAAAACTACCTGCAGAATCTTACATTAGCATATTTCCTGGCAAGCCCAAAACTGCATAGTGTCCTAAATGTTCATGACATTGCCTTCCATTTTATAAACGACTACATGGTTTTACCTTCAACTTTCTACTAAAATTAGTTTATCACAGCATTTGAAAAAAGAAATAAAATAAAATAAAAATGTATCAGTTTGTTTAGATTTTAAGTTATAATTAACATCAAATTAATTGTTATGTACCCTAGAGACAAAAAATATGTAATTTACATATTATTCATCCATCTCCAGGAAAACTGAAGAAAATATTTACAAAAAAATCTACTACAGTAAAGGGAGAAGGTGAAAGTATAAAAATAATTAATGTGTTATTCATAAGCTGCATGTTGCCTGCAGACATCCACAGCCCAGATTAACCACCTATCATGTAACTCTGAATCTTGTTATGTTAGATCTGTGTGCGTCTGCCTGACATAGATCGTGATGTATGGTTTCCTTGATGGTTTTAAGACAATGCAGTCATTTCCTTTAGACATGTCCTCATGTCTAAATATATTGCTCTATAACTAGATAACACAGATAGATTTTTCTGCAGGGGTCACAAATCTATATCATTTCTCTTTTTGCTACATCATACATTTGAGAAGAAAAGTAAAATTCTAGTTATAGTCTCAGCAAAACCATAACACTACTTCCCCACACAAATGAAAAGACTAGATTTTGTATTTACCAGGGCTGCATCATGAGGAAAACATGCAACTCTGACATCATTGTTGAATATTGCTACAACAATATTGGTTAGGAATCAAATCATCAAAGTAATTTTATTATCTGACAAATATTTTATGTAATTAAGTAATTTAAAAATGAAAAAATATTTCAGACCAATCTGTTTAAATGTGAAATATACTAGTTTGTCACTAACTACATAGAACTATAAAATCAAAAAATCACTTAAACACGACATGTCTGACAACATGAAGTAAGCTATGAGTTTTTAATGAGCAACATATTATGACCCATTCAGAAAATTCAAGAACATAAGAAAAACATTTATCAGTCTGGAAAAGGATGCAGAGCCACTTCTGAAACCACTCAGGAGAACCAACGGGAGAGCCAATATTCATACAAAAGTGTAAAACATGGAACAGCGTTGGACCGTCCCAGGAGTGGATGGTCTATCACCAACTATTCTGTGAAACCACAGAAGAACCCGGAACATCTAAAGCACTGCAGGTTTCATTTTACTCACTAAATACCAGAGTTAAGGATTAATTTGTAAGGAAGAAACTGGGTAAAGGTGACATTAATAGATGACTTCCAAAATCACAAAGGCCCATCCTCACATTGGCCAAAAAACACGATGATGACCAAAACTTTTGGTAAAATACTGTGTGGACAGGTAGAGGAAAGTGAAAGTTTTTCCAACACATTTTCATTAGCATGGACCACGCCTACGGAGATTAGATTAGTTTTGATTAGTTCATTTATTGACAAAGGTTAGAGAGATGATGTGTCTGGAAGGATGCACTGATGTAGGCTTGTTGACTCTGTGTGGGGGTGCAGTCTTCGGAAGTCGGTCTTCTTCTCGAGCCTGCTCAGGACCCCCCCAGACGAAGAACTTGAAAAAGACAGAGATTAGTGCTGGATGATGAAGAGATGAGGGGATGAAGGGATGAGAGAGAGGATGAAGGGATGAGGGAGGGGGATGAAGGGATGAGGGAGGGGATGAAGGTGAGGGATGAGGGAGGGGATGAAAGGATGAGGGGATGAAGGGATGAGGGAGGGGATGAGGGGATGACGGAGGAGATGAAGGGATGAGGGGATGAGGGAGGGGATGAAGGGATGAGGGGATGAGGGAGGGGATGAAGGGATGAGGGAGAGGAGGGGATGAAGGATGAGGGGATGAGGGAGGAAGGGATGAGGGGATGAGGAGGGGATGATGGATGAGGGGATGAGGGAGGGAGGATGAAGGGATGAGGGAGGAAGGGATGAGGGAGGGGATGAGGGAAGGATGAAGGGATGAGGGAGGGGATGATGGGATGAGGGAGGGGATGAAGGGATGAGGGAGGGGATGAAGGGATGAGGGGATGAAGGGATGAGGGGATGAAGGGGTGGATGAAGGGATGAGGGAGGGGATGAAGGGAGGAGGGATGAGGGAGGGGATGATGGGATGAGGGAGGGGATGATGGGATGAGGGGATGAGGGAGGGGATGAAGGGATGAGGGAGGGGATGAAGGGATGAGGGATGAGGGAGGGGATGATGGGATGAGGGGATGAAGGGATGAGGGAGGGGATGATGGATGAGGGGATGAAGGGATGAGGGAGGGGATGAAGGGATGAGGGAGGGGATGATGGGATGAGGGGATGAGGGAGGGGATGATGGGATGAGGGGATGAGGGAGGGGATGATGGGATGAGGGGATGAGGGAGGGGATGAAGGGATGAGGGATGAGGGAGGGGATGAGGGAGGGGATGAAGGGATGAGGGAGGGGATGATGGGATGAGGGAGGGGATGATGGGATGAGGGGATGAAAGGGATGAGGGAGGGGATGAGGGATGAGGGATGAGGGAGGGGATGAAGGGATGAGGGGATGAAGGGATGAGGGTGATAAAGGGTATGAAGGGATGAGGGAGGGGATGAAGGGTGGATGAAGGGATGAGGGAGGGGATGAAGGGATGAGGGAGGGGATGAAGGGATGAGGGAGGGGAAGAAGGGATGAAGGGATGAGGGAGGGGATGAAGGGATGGGGGATGAGGGAGGGGATGATGGGATGAGGGATGAGGGAGGGGATGATGGGATGAGGGAGGGGATGAAGGGATGAAGGGATGAGGGAGGGGATGAAGGGATGAAGGATGAGGGAGGGGATGAGGGAGGAAACAAAGGGATGAGGGAGGGGTTGAGAGAGGGAATGACAGAGGAGATGAAGGGACGATGGGATGAAAAGGATGAAGGGATGAGGGAGGGGATGAGGGAGGGGATGAAAGGATGAGGGAGCGGATGAAGAGATGAGGGAATAGTAAAATGGGGATGTAATACTGAGACGAAATAAAGGATCAGGGGGGGGAGGTTGGGGTTTATGAGACCACAGTCTGAGCGACGCTGATGACTAGGTGCTCAGGTTTAAATAGATCACAGAGTAATTAGGAATGGAATTCAGGTGTGAGATGCCAGGTGAGTCGGATCCGAGTAGATTAGTGAGAGAATACTGAATATGAGGCGTGGTCCAGCTCACAAACCTAAGGTAACATATTAACTTACATATAGTGAAAAACAAGCACAGCAATTCAGAAAAATATGCATTAAACCAAACATGGTGGTGGTAGTGTGGTACTCTGGGGCTGGTTTGCACTTGGATGACTTGCTGCTGGTGATGGAAAAATGAACTCTTCCTTTTAGTAGAAAGTTCTGGTGGAGAATGTTTGAGCCAAACGCTAAGGCACTGAGTCCACTTTTAAACATTTATAAAAAACTAAACAGAAAAGTCTTGAGGAACCTTGAACAGTCTGTTGACTGAAAAACAATTTACAAAAGGAGAGTTGGTCAAACTTCCACCATAGTGAGTTAAAGGAGCGTTTAGTGGTTAATGTCAGTAGTTGCCAACATCTGGCAGAAGCTGTTGTTTGATTTAGAGAAAATTAATTTTAGGAACAGGTTGGATGGCTTAGACAGCTTCTTCCCTTACATAAAATCTTCATTTGAAATCACTTTGTTGTATCTACTCAGGTTCTCTTTAGTAAAAGTAGTTTGATGTTCTGAGACAGTTAAATGTGACAAACACAAGACACGCTTTATGGCTTTATTAACTTTTTTTATATTAAAAATTTCACACACTGATATGACTTTTATTTGAAATATTGTGCAGCTTTAATATTAACCATGAATATCTAGTATTTTTGGTAGATATAACATGCCTTTTTCCAAATCCTCACCTGGACCCACATATAGTTTTCACTCACTTCAGATTAAATGCTGTTAAATATTAACCTCTGGGTCTTTCAAACATGCTGCGTCCTGCTGGGTTTATCCATGCCGGCTAGTTTACTTTAAAATTTCAATGCTAAATTGGAAGGAAGGGAAATTAATAAAAACATCCAACAGTGAGCATTGCTCTTCTTTGAGATGATCCAGTAGATAAGTGCTCTAAAGCAGCCTCCAACCTGGCTCTCTATATTATGAAAGAGTGGAACAGGAAAGCAGCACGAAGGGGAAACTGGACCATTCCCTCCTGTTTATGTGCACTGGGTCACAGTCAGGTTTCAGTGTCTCAACAGACTTTCCCAAGCACTCATACTAAAAAAATATTTTCAACCCAACTGTACAGCCAAAACATCAGCTTCACATTTCTCACTACCTAATTTGTCCTTTCCTTTTACTACTCACTGATAACATTATTCCGCCAAAATATGGTCAGATGACACCCTGTTATTGACATTCTGTCAGAGTCATCAAAACAGAACAGCTAAGGTCTGTAAACTCTCTCTGGTGAGTTCAAAGGTCTTTGGCACAAGAAAAATTAGGAAGAACTGTGTCTTTAAATGGCACAAGGCCCATAGATAACCCACTTCATGGGGCGTTCCAGAAGGAGCGGCTTGGAACTCGTAACAGATGTCCAACACCACTAAGGCTGACAATCTGACGCCAATCTATGGACTGTATGTTCCCGCCCCTGCATCTTGCGTCGTGATTGGCTGAATTAGTGCTTCTGCTCTGTGTCAACATAAATCCTACCAACGGAGGTGAACTGTGATGTGGAAGCAATGGCTCTTCTAACTTCATGTCAAATTCATACTAAAAATACTTCAAATTCATGCATGGACAAGGCTTTAAAATCTGAGGAGTTATGGATCAAAAAAATATAGAATCGTTTGTTTCTCAGAAGGCATCAGGCAGAGAAAAATACAACTCCAGGCAACAGCACAAAATATTATACAATATCAGCATTTATTTAAAAAAAGCCGCAACTCTAACTGATCAGTAAGTGGGAGTAGCTTTACTAGAGAAGAAATATTTTTAGCTTGCTCTTTTTATGAACTATTCAGGTCTATGTTCAGGCAAGACGAGAGGAAAAACTCATTTTGGAAGAGAAAAACCTTCAGAGCACCTGCAATTCTTCCCAGGAGAAGGTTAAAGGTGGGGTCAAACTAAACAATGTCAAATGAAACTGCAAAAAACATCTCCTACAGCTCCATCTCAGACTCTTCAGGCACCAGTTAGCATGGTGAATGTTAAATTTGAAGGCAGGACATTATAAAAAAGGTTAAAATGTATGTTTGTTGAAACAGAACATAAGGGCACATCTTAGATTTGTAAAGATGTGTCTGGACAAATCACAGGACGTCTAAAATTATGTCCTTCAGAGAGAAAAGCACAACCAGACAGGAATCCTGACTCCTAAATCACCTCAGACAAACTGTAAAGCACAGAGGTGGAGGATCTGTGATATGGGCTTGTTCTGCATCCAGAGGAAGCAGGTAGCTTGAAGCTGTCCATGAACATGACTGACCAACAGGACGATGACATTAAACACAACAAACCCAGAAAAGAATCACTGAAACAGAAGAATCGGGGCCCAGTTAAAGTTCAGCCTTTAACATGGTGGCCATGTTATTTTGAGACAAGAAGTGAAGAAGAATATTTCTTAAAACCTCAATAAACTAAAGCAATGTTGTAAAAAGGAGTCAAAATTCCTCCACAACAATCTTAAAGAAATACAGAAGATGAATATTTGAGGTTCTAACTAATACATCTGGTTCTAAAAGTTACTGAATGGCTGGGTGGGTGGATTCTCAGCTTGTTAAACAGATGGGATGCTTCTGTATTAACTCCAAGATTTCAGGAGTTCAGTAAGATTCAGACCTGTTCTACCAGTGGTGGAAGGCTCATGATTTGGGCTTGATGCACACCTTGCAGTGACTGAGTCAACAATGGAGTCCTCTACATGCAGTCAAGTTTGAGGTCATGTGTGCAACAGCAAAAGTATCGGCTGCTGTAAAGCATGGTGGTAGAGGAATGCTGATTTGGACTTCATCTATAGTAATAAACCCCTGTACCTTGCAGTCATTGATTTAAACATGAACCCTTTTGTATATCATCATAATCAAATGACTAATCTGAGGAAATATTAAAAACAAAATAACAATGATGTACCCCTTAAGTTGCATTATCTACCCCTAACCCTAAAACTACAGAATTACTGAAATGTTGCACTTAATTGCTGCATGCCACGATCCAAGCTGAACAAAGGCGTCAGGATTTCCCCTCCATCAAACACAGACGAACAAGCAGAGACAAGTCCTTAAGTTATGAACTGAACCACAGTCAGCAGAGAGAGGAAACAAAATGCAACAGAAAACCCCAAACTTAGTATTATTTCAACAACGTGTCATTTGCTTTAGTGTATAACCATCTCAGATGGTTTTACTCGATGCGATTTCTAAGCATGTGCTGCTTAAAAGGCACGTGTGTTTGAATATGTAAGAAAGAATCAAACACGTGCTTCAGTATGCTGCTCTGTTTGAGTCTCAGCCATTCAAGTGTGTGTTCAATGTGTAACTACCTACATTAAGGTGCCAGAGGCGGTCATCAAGCCTGGGAATTCTGCAGCTTCTGTTTGCAAAGACTCTAGAAAGCGTAAAAAATACCCACAGCTACAGACGTCAACCAGTAAATCATCAACCAAGGATTAGGGAATTGTTTCCATTTAATGTGGGAGGCTAATCTGCGATCTTGTGATTGTACCTTTTGTCTATCTGTACACAGCTACACAGGTGGGATGTCTAAGTGCAAGATTCTGTGTTTGGACCAATTCTAAAGATAAACAGAGAGAGAGATGAGACAAGACATTTCAATCCCACATTAAACAGGTTTCTAAGATTTCTTTCTTTCACCTTAGGAATATTGCTAAAATCAGAAACATTCTGTGCATGAGTGATGCAGAGAAACTAGTCCATGCATTTGTTACTTCAAGGCTGGACTACTGTAATTCCTTATCATCAAGAAGTCCACAAAATGCAATCAAAAGCCTTCAGTTGATCCAAAATGCTGCAGCAAGAGTTCTGATAAATATAAAAAAGAGAGATCAATATTCCGGAGGTAAAAGAAAGAAATCTTAGAAACCTGGTTAATATGGGATTTAAATGTCATGTCTTGGTCAAAAATTACACCAAGGTTCTTTACCTTATTACAAGAGGCCAAATTAATGCCATCCAGATGAAGTGATTGATTTAGCATAGTTTCCCTTTTAAAGGTTCTGGTCCAAAGACAACAACTTCTGTCTTGTCTGAATTTAAAAGCAGAAAATTCAGAGTCATCCAGGTTTTTATGTATTCCAGACATGCTTGTAATCTGCCTAACTTATTGGTTTCATCAGGTTTTATGCATAAATATAATTGTGTATCATCAGCATAACTGTCGAAATTCATACCATGTTGTGTAATTATTTTACCAATAGGAAGCATATATATAGTAAAGAGAATCGGTCCAAGCACAGAACCCTGTGGTACTCCACAAGTAACCCTTGAGTGTGAAGAAGATTTATCATTGACAAGAACAGACTGGAATCTGTCAGACAGATATGATTTAAACCAACCTAGTGCTGTTCCCTTGATCCCTACAACATGTTCAAGCATTAGCCGAGTATAAGGGATTACTGAGGAATTGCTGTAAAGTCAAAGACACAACACAGGTGACAGTCTACTGTCACTACATGTTGATCCAGGAGGACTGAAAGCTGTCAGTCAATGACTTGATGCAGACTGCTGGGATTCCTTATGATGCATTCACGCCGCACAGTTGGTCTATGTCAGGCAACGCATTCAACGGATGAAGTCTGAGTACTTTTTGGCTTCCATAGCCTGCTTCTGAGGGGGAAAAAAACGCGTGGGCGGGGCTTCCTCTGTTGCCGTACGTTCTGCACTATGGTGGATCGTAACTAGAGAGTGGCTTGGCTTTATTAGCTAGATAAAGCTAGACAACGTTGACATCGGCTGCATCAGCGCTCATTATTCAGACGCGCTCTGAGTTCGGGGAGTTTAATCATTTTCTCCAGGAGCTGCTTATGGATGAGGTTCGCTTTCAGTGCTACTTCCGTCTGCCCAATTTTACGACCTCCTAGGCCACATCGGAGCTTAAATCTCCCACCAGGAGACCAACTACAGGTTCTCTGTTCCTCTTTAGGAGCGCCTGTCCATCTGTCTTAAGTAAGTGTTATTTCTGATTTTTGAAATCTCTGTTTGTTGAAAATGTTTTCACTGGACCCGCACTTCATTCAATATACATGCATAGTGATATAACTACAGTGAGACGCTCTGATTGGTTGCCGCACTGGGTTAACTGCATTGGGTCCGTCAAACGTTAAACTTGCTGAACTTCTGCGTTGCTGCGTTGCCGTATGAAACGAAGGTGAAGTTGACAGAGCCAACGTACACAACGCACCGCAGAGACTTTGACGGACCTCTGACGTACTCTACCATAGACTTTTTATGTAATCCTGCCGCAACTGACGCTGACGCATGGGCTTGGTGTGAATGCAGCATTAGACTGAAAACTTTAGAACTGATTTGAATAATGTATTGAAGGATTAATTGGAATGAATATATGAATGAATTAAAAATGATTTTTCGTGTAAAGTTCCTTCAGATGACATCTTTGTGAGTTGGTTCTATATAAACAAACTTATTCAATTGTATCCCCACTGACCAATCAGAATGAGATTTTATGATCCCAGTTTATCTTGAAGTTTATTTATGAAGGATGTATTTAGATATAAGGTTGGACTTTACCCCAAGAGTCTACAGTCTGTAGGTGAAGATGCTTTTATATGACTACAGTGTGGTGTGGCAAGGATTGTCTTCCTTGGATTTGAACCCTCATTCACCAAAAGATCCTTTCATATACATAATCTAACAGTAAAATGCTACTTAAATATTGAGTAACTGATGAGAACATCTGATTTAAAGTTTTAAAATTCATGTGCAAATAGTTTTTTTAAAGACTAACATATAAAAAAGTATTTAAAGATGAATTTTAAATCATATGTTTTTAAACTAAATTCAGCCAGTAGACTGAAGAAAAAGTTTCACAAATCCCTTTTCTTCAACATAAAACCAATGAAATTAATACTAATATTAGGTAGTGTAGATTCACTTCAGCTCCAAATGGTCCAACAGGCTCAGCAGATGGAAAATAAGTTCAGAACAAACGTGGAGTGTAACTGAGAGGTCTCACTTTAACGTATACTCTAGGTCTGGGTTTATTTCATGCATTCTTGGTTAAAACAAGCTTGTTCTTTATTCAGTGAAATTACTTTAAATTGTACGTAGCGTATCCAGAAATATTACTCAAGAACAGTGATACTTTACAATAATGTTTCTGAAGTAAAAGTAACAGCTGGTGCTGTGAAACTACTCCTAAAAGTACACATTTTTCTAAACTCACTCAAGTAAATGGAAGTACTGCACACCTCCACAGCTGAGTTACTGCTGTCAGTGTCTGAACAGTCCTTCCTCTGTTATTAACGTCTTACTTTGCTCTAATATAGAAACTACTCTTCCACTGGTTCTTTTTGTTCTCTTTGTGTCTCTGCTCTGTTGTCTCTATACTGAGCCAGGGTCCGGTTCTGGTTCTGCTGGAAGTTTCTTCCTCTTAAATATTTTTTTTCCTCTCTACTGTAGCTCCATGCTAACTCAGGATGAGGGATTACTGTGAAGTAAGAACGCAGGCGACCGTCTACTGCTGCTACATGTTGGTTCAAGCAGAGAAAGCTGCCAGTCCAGTCCGCGATACAATCTGCTGGGTTCTGTTGTGAATTGGTGCTATGTAAATAACCTGAATTAAAAATGAATTAACTAATTATTTCTGATTGTGATCTCTGGTTCAAATGCATTTCAAATGGACAATCTCTAGTAAAAAATATAATAATTTAAGTTAGCGTTGTTCCTGTTTTAAATCATTAGTGATAATTTACTAGGTTAAACAAATAAACCTAATTAATTAGGTTAAATATATTCTACATTTTATAATTATTTCTATTAGTGATTATTTCTTGCTCATAATCTCCAGTTGAAGTGTAATAATTTCTATAATGAAAATCTCTAAAACTCCTCCTTGAGATTCATTTTAATAAGTTCTGTGATAATAACAGTTATCTTCTTTAGTTTAAAATCACTTAATGGAAATTATGCCTTATGTATAGCAAAAAGCTGCTCTAAACGCGTCATTCATTTGAGGCTAAAGAGAGAGTGGAGAGAGGAAACCTGAACACATAACAGACTGTGAAGCAGAATACAAACAAGAAATGAATGGCAAAGAAAAGAAACAGGAGGTGGTGCGGCTGCTGTCCAGAAGAGAAGCTGCTGTCCTAAAGAGAAGCAGAGGGAGGCTTAACTCGTGTCATGGAAAGATGTTCCTCTTTCTAATCTGCACAAGAGAGACATGTCTGCAGGAAAATGTAAGAAAATGCTGAACAGTTAGAAGGAGAGACGAGTGCTGCTGAGATCAGCAACTACACAATGATATAGATATACGACTGACAATAGTCTCATGTTAAAAGAAGGATTTTTTTATGCTTCATAAGTTAATGTGTTACGTTTTTATGACATGCATCCAAAACTCAGGGTTTTTTAAGCTGAATGTGACCGTATCAAACTTTGTGTTAATCAAGCAGCAGTCAAAAGCTGACAGAAATTAGGACAGGAGTGTGTCAGTTATTTCTGTCAGTAATATAAAGAAGATGCATCCATCCATTATCTATAGCATCTGTCCTATGAAGGGTTGCGAGTGGCTGATGTTAAGAGTAATTAGATCACTTTTTTCCCCAGAGACATTTGGAATGTGAAGATTTCTTCATAAATAACCAAACATTTCCTGTTGGTTTCCTCTTTTTTCACACGTATCTTACTAACTTTATCCCTTTTCCTCTTATTGTCTATGGAATATGACAGCCTTTCTCTCATTTAACATTGTCCTGGAGCTGCTACCTGGTGGATGGTTCTGATCCTTTCATAGAACCGGCAGCAGGCTGTGCTGTGATGCTCTGCAGCTGTTTAGAAGTTGTCAAAGCTTAAGAGTAGGTTTACAGACGAACCTAGCCGATACAGCTTGCATATGTGTTTCTGTGGTTAACAAAAGAGGCAAAGATCCAGTAGGTCCACATGGACTCTAAAACTACAATAATACTCAGCAAAGTGAGAGTTGATCTAAAAAGCAACTGAAGATGAAGATGAAAACTGAAGACAGGAATATGCTTTTATTTTGTCTTTTTGAGACTGATCATTTTTAATTTTAATATATTTATATAATAATAAGACTTGTTTTTATCAGAATATATTTACAATTTTTGTTTAATTATGTCCAGTAGTATTACTTAAAAAGTTAACTATCATTGTTACTGGTAAAATGTATTTTCAGAAGTGTCATTAATCATATTATTAAATATTTCCAGAGATTTTATAGTGCTGTTGTACTTCTAAACTTTATTTAACTGATCATTCTAACCACATAGAAAATGCACACTTTATGTTATGAAATTGTTTCAGGACCAAGCCAAGTGTCCTCTTTTTTGGAAATCAAATTATGGTCACCCTACTCTAGTTTAACAAAGCCTGAATCACTTCATGAGGGTGTAAAAGATTAACAATGGAAGCAGCAGCTCTGGAATTCTGTGTTGGTGATTTCTGACTGAGGACCGGGGCAGAAGCGATGAAGAGGAGCAGCTGCAGAACAGCTGGAAATAACAGAGACAGGATTCTCACACAGATCCAAAAAGAGAAAGGCTAAACACTGACCAAATAGGGAGAGATTTCCTTTTTAAACTACAGATGTACATCACATCCATCAGGTGAGCCACACATATTCTGAGACTGTTTAAAAAAGACTAACATCACAACAGAAAAAAAAAACTATAGAGTGCCAAAATAATATGTTACATCTCACGTTACTGATAATTAAGCATGCTGAACAACAAGAGTTTTTGCAGTAATCTTACAGTTACTTGTCAGGTATGAACCATCTAGCTCCCTCAGGTCATTCTTAATGGTTACATAATATTCTGAACAATTTGTTCTATTTCTTTATAAAGAAACTGAATAATAACAATAAAAAAAAACACATTTATTCTGTTGCATGTAACACTTTGCCTTTTCCTTTCTCATGCTTTCACAGATAATAATTAGTGAAGATGTTATAAACGGGATTGTCTTTAAAATATGAGCAGCATGACAGCGTGGTTCTTACGTTCCATCATAGATTACATCTTGCTGAGGGGTTCTGGGTTTGAAAAGATAACAGAACCTTGATCCCTGGTGTCAATGCCCTCTCCACACATGACCATGCCTCCAGTCATCATATGAGATGCAGCACGGTTTTACAGCCTCACAGGACCTTAAGCAACAGCTAGGACTTCCATGATGTTGAAGATCCATGAATTCTTCTAAATGTTTCCTGAAAACAACCTCTTAATTCCACATTTTACAACTTTATTTCAAATAAAGTTAAGGATCAGTGGAACGTTTAAAAGATGAAGACAGAGTTCAGACTACTAGTAATGTATTCAGATGCAACACAATGCATCTCTGAGATGTTCAGGAAACAGACAGCCATGCTGTTTAATTCCTCATCTTTAACATAGCCGGATCAATAACAGGTGGTTTTGATTATGTGGAAAAGAACATGGTCATAATTACATTATTCATAGACAAATCCATCCCCTCTCTCATACACACAAATTCCCCTATCTGACCTTTTTCTGTCTCTGACGGCTATCAATCTTATACTGTCTACAGCTTTAAACTGAAGAGATGTGCGGAATAAAACATATTATTTTACTTAGCAGGATGTTGGGAAGGCCATTCCAAAAACTGATTTATCTATTCCAAAAACTTTCAACAGAACGCAAGGCTTCTGTTATTGTAGATCACCAACAAGAAGCAGCTGGTTATTGATACGTTAAAAACTACTCATTTCATTTGGCTGTTGTAAAGCTCAGTTAGATCACATGTGGGGTTCCTCAAGGCTGTGTTCTTGGGCCATTTTACAGAGAATTAGAACATATTCTTCAATATGCTAATGACACAAAGCTATATTTCTGAATCACCGCAATCCATTACAGTCACTGAATCTGTGTAAAATATCAATATGTAAATCTGAAACTCCACTGAGTCAAAGACCAAGGTGCATAAAGAAATAACTAAATACTAATTACATATTAACAACTATGAAAGCAACGATACCGCTTTTCTCAAACTGATACGATACCGATATTTGGATCTGAGTACTTGCCAATACCGAATATCAATCCCGATTTCAAATCCCAATACTGCTTCTAGGGAAAAAAATGGAATGAATAGAAAGATAGGTTTTAGTTTCTTCTCTTCTTGTGGTGAATTAGATAAAGATAAAATATTAATAAAAAATTATTGCACGACTAAAATTTCAGTAAAATATAAACATTTTCTGTGACATTATTGCAGAGTTTCCACATATTAAGTATCGGTTCATGGTATCAATTAACTAACCAATACAGTACTTTAGAAGGGTCCTGGCCCTGAAGCCAGTGTTGGTATCTGTTCATCCCTATTAACAACAACCTAAAGTCTGGAATAGGAAAAGAATAAATAGTTTCAGTAGGTTTGATTATTGTAATAGAGGCAAGTAACTGCAGCTCAACCAAAAGTCAAGACCAGAAAAATGAATCACATTACACTGATCCTTATGGGCCCTGTTTGTGAAATATGCTTTGCTGTGTGCTCCCAGGGCTACACAAACAGAGGCACAATTTTCTTCATATTCTCAAATCTCTGAAAACCTGAGATGTGCAGAAACATATGGATCTTACTGTTTAATGCAGCTTCACCAGAAAGGTCAAACATTAGTTCATGAGTTCAATGTGTCTGAACAACTGATCTACTTTAAATGAGCCATTAACCTTTCTTTATTTTTATGTGACACTCAATTTGTTGATACTCCTTTTTTGGACATTGAATTTATAATACTGAATTTTTGTCCTGAGCAATAACACATTTTTTTTTCTTTTTAATGTGCCTGTAAACCTTTCCAAACCAAAGGAATCAGGACTAAGTCGAGTATTAAGACTTTTAAAAACAGTTTGTTGTAGATTAAATTTTAAAGGCGAATTTAAAATGAAAAGAGAAATCATATAGCCATGGTAGCCAGGTCTCCTAGTAGCTAGGAGACAGGTTAATGTTAGTAGCTATGCTGCTTTAGGCTGTTGGAGGACATTATTAGGGTCTGTTCCTACTTTCTCTCCTACTTCTCCCCAACTGCATGATGTGCTGTCAATTCAAGCACTAACCTGTTTTCTATTATAGTAGGTGCTCCAGATTAGCCCTGCTTGACGACCCTGACTAAGATGGCATTGCAGTGACGGAAAATTCTCCACGTCCTGCAACAAACTTGTGCATCAGTTCTATTGCTCTTTCTGTGTCTCTGTTATGTATTCTCCAAGCCACAGACGGTCGCGGCAGATAACCGCTTGTGCTGAGCCTGGTTCTGCCGGAGGTTTCTTCCTGTTAAAAGGGAGTTTTTCCTTCCCACTGTCGCTGCATGCTTGCTCAGTATGAGGGATTGCTGAGAATTCCACGACGCAATCTTCTGTGGTTCTGTAATTTCTACACTAAACATTGTATTCTAATAACTCTTTTTGTAAAGTGCCTTGAGATGACATCTGTTGTGAAATGGCGCTATATAAATAAACTGAATTGAATTGAAATTGAAATATAGTTTGCCATTTAAGGTCGGGGGGGCCCAGCCTCTCTGGAATTTAGAGCTAATGGGTCTCATTTATCAAACTTGCATACGACCAAATCAAAGTGTAAATGTTGCATAGACAAGAAATTTAAAATTTTCGGCATTTATCAATCTGGACGTGAGCGTACAATGCGCAAAAAATATACACCAAGTCAGGAGGTGGTGTCAATTTTACACCCAATTCAACCTTCATCGCAACACGCAAAAAACATGCATAAAATTTCATGAAGTTATGTTTGGGTTATGTCATGATCGTCTTTCATATTAAATAAACAAGGGGCGCCTCGCACACCACAGGGCTCCAAATTGTAGTCGATTTAAAAAGTTAGTGCCTTAATTGCTGCAGTTAGTGTGCGAGTCGTCTTTTTTCTTCCTTTCAATATTACCCATGTTTTACCATACCATACCATACCAATTTATTTATAGAGCACCTTTATACACAGCCGAGGCCGACCAAAGTGCTGTACAGTGTTAAAAACATATATGTTTTCAGCTGCCCAATATTTTAGGAACGGATGTGCACGCTGATCCCCTTTTTATGATAGTCTGTCATTAAAAAAGGTGCAAAATGTCAAACTCTAAAGTCTCCCACAAATGATCGATTTCTCAATACCAGCAGCACACAGAAAAATTGAAGGAAAAAAAAAACATTTCTGTCTCCCGTAATGTGGCTTAGATAAAAATAAAAACCTAAATAGACCTAAAGTGGCAGTGAAACAGTTACTATGTAAACATTCTGTAACAGATATGAATATAAATGAATAAAAAGAACTAGAAATGTTCTATGTATAACATGATTTCCAGTGTATGGTTACAGCTTAGATGTTTTTATAAGATGTGGGTTGTGCGTAAAATGCGCACAGCCTCGGCATCGTGTCATTCCGGTCCCACTGCAGGTGCTATCCATACTGGGTGTTCTGGCCACCAGCTGTGTAATATAACAATGAATAACTGCATGTCATGATTTAGGTGACAACGATTGTTGGAGCATCTAATAATCCTCCGTTCCAAGCGCGCACAAGACGCACCATGGAGCTGGGTCTGCCTGTGGCCTATTTCCTGCTAGTGAAGTTCCTCTTTTTAACAATCTTGGTCGTCTGCCGTTCAGCCATGTCGCAAAAACAAGGCGTGGAAGAGGCGGTTCGTGAATATTTATAGGCGTGGCTTTCATAAATACGCTCGTTTCATCCGTGACATTTATCAATAAGCGCAGGTCTTTACGCACAAATCTGGGCGGATCCGACACGTTCATAAATCCCGCATCGGGTCTTGCGTATTTGGAATAAACACCCGAAATATACACAGTTTTCTCCGCAAGTTTGATAAATGAGGCCCAATGTCTGCAAAGCATTCTAAACTGTTGTCATAACTGTGCTTTATGAGTAACAGGTGATTTGATTTGTTTATGGTTGCTATGGCGGTTGGGGTAATAATTCAAATCAAGACTGCACCAGAAAGCTGCTTGGTAAGTAGCCTGGTCTATAAAAAACCAAACATGGACATAAAAAACTATGCATAGTATCTGTCTTGATGGCATGAATCAGAAATAATGTCGTTTATTTGGTATATAAACATATTTTTTGAAAATGTGATGTTTTTCTTGGTGTCCCAATTTACCTTGACCCACTAAGTTAAAATTGGCCACATGGTTTCATCTAAAATGGGCCATCTCACACACAAACACACACACACATGTGTTTGAGTGTGTTTGAGTGTGTGTGAGTGTGTGTGAGTGTACATATGTGCGTACATCAGGGATCTCCAAAGTGCGGCCTGGGGCCATTTATGGCCCTAGGACTGATTTTGCACTGACCACCATTTAAGATCGGTACTTTCTGCAATTAGCATCCCAACACAAATGATTGATGAAGATGGAGACTTTGTTTTTTTGTTGACAAATTAAAAGGATTAGAAAATGTTCCATGTGTTCCAAATTATTCATCTTTAACAATCATTTTGTTTCCTTTCTTTTTCATTGCATTGCACAAACAGCTAATATAGGAGCAGATGTAGAGACAACCAAACACTGCTAAAAATAACACATAATTTAAAAGCAACACTGACCCAAACCGTTTTTTCTGATGAAAAAAACAAACAGATTTTTGCTTTAAAACTAGCCCCTCTGAAATATTTCAAAACGCAATGATTTATTTTAAAAAGGCATATCTTAAAGCCCTGTGTTCTACAATCCTTTAAAAATCCCTTTCTTTTATAAATCCAAAACTCTGATTTTAATCATTTGAATATCTATATTTCTTCCAGACTTGACCTTCAGTATGAAAGCTGCTCAACAAAAAGCCTAAATTAAATTAGCAACTGTAGCTCCTACAAACAGCTGTGCAACTATGGGCATAATTTAAAGAAACAGTAAAAGCCTGAGATAAATATCTGTTAATGTATAACTTTATGAAGCTGAAAAGCACATAGTGTCTTTCAGAAGGTTTCTCCAATATGCCAACATAGTTACTGCCGTCATATTCGCTCTCGTAGCTACCTCTCTTCTTCTGCTTCATTTCTTTTTTCTCGGCAGGAAACGACATATTTTTCCAGCTGTCGTCACTTCACTTACAGTAAGTACAGTAATGACAAAGTGGGTGAAAATAAGCACACAGAGAGGCAGCATAAGAAAGGACAACGTGTGCTCATGCTGAGGCAGCAGCTCTAAAGGTTGCTGGTTCAACTCCGTCTCCACGTTCCCTGAATGCCCTCCCAGGGAGAACTTTGCTCACTGGCACCGAGCTGTACTCACATGTCTTGAAGCGCAGATCTGCGTCGTCGTCCGAGCCGAACTCCTTCAGCAGGGACACGAACAATAAGCCGAAGGAGTTCTGGATCCCGAACACCGAGCCGTTGCACCACATGGAGGCCAGCATGACCACCCAGCCCCAGCCGCCCTCAGGGTGCACGAAGTCGACCTCCTCCGCCGCAGGAGGTGAGGCTTTCTCCGACAGCTCCACTTTGCACTCCCCGTTCTCCTGCTTGTCCCCGTCCGCAGGGACCTGCTGCAGGGCCACGTCCGCTGCTGGGGCTTCTTTGCTGTCACCTTCTGTCATCGTTTTCTCTGGAAGATGAACCGGATCAGAGAAGGAAGAGTTGGAGGAGTTTGTGACAGGCTCAGAGGAGCTGAAGGTGTCTGAACAATGAACTTCTCGGAGTCAGGCTGAAGCTGCGTTCACTGAGATCAGGCTGTGCTTTCTGGGGTTCTGCTTCCACAGAGGGTAATAACTGTCAAAAAGCTGCTGTTGCAATATTATAAATAGATATCGCCGAGGGGCGGGGCTCCGGGGTATCCTGCAGCTCATTGGGCCACGAACTGCATCATAGGAGTCAGACTTCTGGAGAAACTAGATGATAGCTTCCTTCTGTATAAATCTGCTCTGATCGGCAAACTACCAAGCAGCAAAATAACATGCAGAGATCAGAAACCTTAAAGCAAGAGTGAGAACAAAATAGTTCAGTTTCTTTCTAGAGCACCATGTCACAGCAAAACGCATTTCAATTTCTGACCGGTCTAGTTAAATAAAAGTTGATCTAATCCAGTTCACTTTATGGAATGAAAGGTGTGCCTTTATTCGTTTTAGTGCTTTGAAATGTTGTTGACAGAGCATATTAGTTGGGAGACATATCTGTCTATGGTGCACTTAAAGAATTCCAGAAAGAAAGACGATCCATCAACTTGATTGGTTTTACACAGGGGCCACCAGGAGCCAGAGCCTGCTGTGGCTCCTGTACTCCAGAGAAATTCAGGTTTAAAGTGGTGTGGAAAAGTGCTTCCGCCTTTCCTGATTAATCTCATTTTCTTTGCCTGTTAGTCACACTTACAGTGGGGCAAAAAAGTATTTAGTCAGCCACAAATTGTACAAGTTCTCCCACCTAAAAAAAATGAGAGATGCCTGTAATTTTTTATTATTTGTATACCTAAATTATGAGAGACAAAATTAGGGAAAAAAAAACGTAAATCACATGGTCTGATTGGAAAATTATGGTGGAAAATAAGTATTTATCCGCTATAAACAAGCCAGGCTTCTGTCTCTCTCAGAATGTAACTTCTTCTGTAAGAGGCTCCTGTGTCCTCCACTCATTACCTGTATTAATAACACCTGTTTTAACTGGTTCCTCCCACATTCTAAAAACATGACTGTCAGGTTAACTGACCTCTCTAAATTGTGTTATGGTGTGAGTGTGTGTGCATGGTTGTTTGTCCTGTCTGTCTCTGTGTTGCCCTGTGATGGACTGGCGACCTGTCCAGGGTGTACCCCGCCTCTCACCCATTGACAGCTGGAGAAAGGCACCAGCCCCCCCCCCCCCCCCTCCCCCGGGACCCCTGGAGGACTAAACAGTTTAGAAAATGGATGGATGGATGTTTTAAATGGTTAACAGTATAAAGACACCTGTCCACAACCTCAAACAGTCCCACTCCAAGCTCCACTATAGAGCAAAGAGCTGTTAAAGGACACCAGGAACCAGATTGTAGAGCTGCACCAGGCTGGGAAGATTGAATCTGCAAGAAATAAGCAGCTTGGTGTGAAGAAACCAATTACAAAATGGAAGACATCCAAGACCGCTGATAATCTCCCTCCATCTCCAAGATCTCCCCCTGTGGGGTCAAAATGACCCCAAGAACGTTGAGCAACAATCACAGAACCACACAGGGGGACCTAGTGAATGACCTGCAGAGAGCTGGGACCAAAGTAACAAAGGTTACCATCAGTAACACACTGCACTACCAGGGACTCACAACCTGCAGTGCCAGGAGAACTTAAATACTCTGCAGAACAAAATAAAATGAAAACTTAAACCGCACAATGTAACTCCAAGTCAGTGCACTTCTGTGAAATCAAACTGTCCTCTTAGGAAGCAGCACTGATATCAGTTTCACACGGTGCTGTGCAAATAGACAACAGGTGGAAATTATAGGTGATTAATAAGACCCCCCCCCCCAAATAATGGAGTGGTTCTGCAGGTGGTGACCACAGAGTACTTCTCAGTTCCTATGTTTCCTGGTTGATGTTTTGGTGCTGCTTTCACTGTAGTGGTAGCATGAGACGGAGTCTACAACCCACACAAGTAGCTCAGGTAGTGTAGCTCAACATCACTGTGACCTGTCAGCGTAGCGTCCAGATCATAGAGGCGCTACCAGGAGACAAGCCTGGACATTAGGAGACATGGAGGAGGCCGTAGGAGGGCAACAACACAAAAGCAGGACTGCTACCTCCACCTCTGTGCAAGGAGAAACAGGAGGAGCACTGCCAGAGGCCTGCAGAATGAGCTGTAGCAGCCCAGAAATGTGTCAGAAACAGACTCCATGAGGTGGTATGAGGACCTGACGTCCACAGGTGGAGGTTGTACTTACAGCCCAGCACCCTGCGGGATGATTGGCATTTAGCAGAGAACACCAAGATTAGCAAATGTACCACTGCCGCCCTGTGCTCTTCACAGATGTAAGCAGGTTCACAGGCTGCACAGCCCACCATGTGCTACCAGAGGTAGTCTGACTGCCATTAGGTACCAAGATGAGATCCTCAGACACCTGGTGGGGTTGGTCCTGGTTCCTCCTAATGCTAGACAATGCTAGACCTCGTGTGGCTGGAGTGAGTCAGCAGTTCCTGGTAGACGAGGGTATTGATGCTATGGACTGGACCAGACCTGAATCCATCTGAACACATCTGGGACATCATGTCTCGCTCCATCCACCAACACCACATTGCCCCACAGACTGTCCAGGAGTTGGTGGATGCTTTAGTCTAGGTCTGGGAGGAGATCCCTCAGTAAACCATCCTTCAGCTCATCAGGAGCATCACCAGGTGTTGTAGGGAGGTCATACAGGCAGGTGGAGGCCACACCCACCACTGAGTCTCATTCTGACTTGTTTTAAGGAGATTACATCAAAGTCGGATCAGCCTGTGGTGGGTGTGACGAAGTGGAAGGAATTGCTCCTTACCATTCGTCCCTTTAATACATTTCTCCTTTGGTATCCCTTATCATGTAGAGTAAATCTAACTCTATTTAGTGGGTGTAATGTTTTGGAAATTTCATATGTTTGAATCTTATGTTTCATTGTTTGTTGTTCTTTTTTGGATTTAACGTTGCCTGTCTTCTTTATTCAAATCCAAAAAATGTTGTACTTCCTTTCTGGAACATCGTCTGATTGGTTACCCAATTTGGACAAACCCAAATTAAGGTGTTTTTTTTTTTTTCATTTTCCGTTATTATAACTTTAAAACGTTTGCTTTGTTTTGAATTAACTTCACGAATTATTTGTAATTTATGTTAAAACCTAGGTAAAATATTTAGATGTTTATTCATGTATGCCTGGTGTTTGATTATTTGATCACTGATGGTTTGTACTTATTGTTTGCAGCTGTGTTGTTTTTTTCTACTTGTATTTAAACTTCCAATGTTGTGCTTAGAGGATATTCATTCTTTGGCTTTTAAACATGCAGATGTAGTATAAATAGGATTTATGGAGAATGAGAAATTGAATAAATCCTTTGGATGTATGCTCACTCCATAAGATAACTTTAGTTTGGTGCCGTTTTGCTTTCACCATTTTTTTGTGTGTGGTAGTTTTGAGATTTTCTGGCTTCACTACTTTACAGTGGGTTAGTGTTGCTTTCGTCAACGAAAACTATGACTAAAAATAGTCGTAAACGAACCTTTATCACGTGACTAAAACGAGACGAGATGTAACATTAATGCTGGTCATTCAACGATGACTATAATTAAATGTATGATGCAATATTGTTGATGAATAAAAACGAGACTATATGTGGTTTAGAAAAAAAAATTATGCTAAAATGTCTCTCCATTTTTGTTGACTAAAACGAGACGAGAGACTAAGTGTTACGTTATTTTGTCTCGTTTAGTCCATCCATCATCATCTGCTTATCCGGATTCGGGTCGCGGGGGCAGTAGCCTAAGCAAAGAGACCCAGACTTCCCTCTCTCTCCCCGGCCACTTGGCCAGCTCCTCGGGAGGAATCCCGAGCCGTTCCGAGGCCAGCTGGGAGACATAATCCCTCCAGCGAGTTCTGGGTCTTCCTCTGGGCCTCCTCCCGGTGGGACGTGCCCAGAACACCTCACCAGGGAGGCGCCCAGGTGGCATCCTGACCAGATGCCCGAGCCACCTCAATTGGCTCAACTCGATTTGGAGGAGCAGCGGCTCTACTCTGAGCCCCCTCCAGATGACCGAGATTCTCACCCTATCTCTAAGGGAGAGCCCAGCCACCCTACGGAGGAAACTCATTTCAGGTGCCTGTAACCGCGATCTCGTTCTTTCGGTCACCACCCAGCGTTCGTGACCATAGATGAGGGTAGGAACGTAGATCGACCGGTAAATCGAGAGCTATGCCTTTTGGTTCAGTTCTCTCTTCACCACGACAGACCGGTACAGTGGCCGCATAACTGCAGACGCCTTACTAAAACGTCCATCGATCTCCCGCTCCATTTTTCCCTCGTTCGTGAACAAGACCCCCAGATACCTAAACTCCTCAGCTTGAGGAAGGACCTCATCCCCGACCCGGAGAAGGCACTCTACCCTTTTCCGGCTCAAGAACATGGTCTCGGATTTGGAGGTGCTGATCCTCATCCCAGCCGCTTCACACTCGGCTGCGAACCGCTCCAATGAGAGCTGTAGATCACGTTCAGATGAAGCCAACAAGACAACATCATCTGCGAAAAGCAGAGACCCGATCCTGAGGTCACCAAAACGGATCCCCTCAACACCTTGGCTGCACCTAGAAATCCTGTCCATAAACGTTATGAACAGGACCGGTGACAAAGGGCAACCTTGGCGGAGTCCAACTCTAACTGGAAACGAATCCGACTTACTGCCGGACCTTAGAGGGACTTAACAGCCCATATCAAAGGGCCCGGTACCCCATACTCCCAGAGTACCCCCCACAGGACTCTCAGAGGGACATGGTCGAACGCCTTCTCCAAGTCCACACAGCACATGTAGACCGGTTGGGCGAACTCCCACGCACCCTCCAGGACCCTGCCGAGGGTGTAGAGCTGGTCCAGTGTTCCACGGCCAGGACGAAAACTGCATTGTTCCTCCTGAATCCGAGGTTCGACTATCCGTCAGACCCTCCTCTCTAGAACCCCCGAATAGACCTACCAGGGAGGCTCAGAACTGTGATCCCCTTGTAGTTGGAACACACTCTGTGGTCCCCCTTTTTAAAGTGGGGGACCCCCACCCCGGTCTGCCAATCCAAGGGAACTGCCCCCGATGTCCACGCAATATTGCAGAGCCGTGTTAACCAACACAACACTACAACATCCAGAGCCTTGAGGAACTCCGGCCGAATCTCATCCACCCCCAGAGCGCTGCCACCGAGGAGCTTTTAAACAACCTCGGTGACTTCAGCACCAGAGATTGGAGAGCCCATCCCAGAGTCCCCAGACTCTGCTTCCAAACAGGAAGGCGTGTCAGTGGGATTGAGGAGGTCTTCGAAGAATTCCATCCACCGACCCAAAACGTCCCACTTTGAGGTCAGCAGCACACTGCCCCCACTGCAAACAGTGTTGGTGGCGTTGGTGTTTGGTGCATAAGCACAAACAATAGTCAGAACCCGTCCCCCCACCCGTAGGCGGAGGGAGGCTACCCTCTCATTCACCGGGGTAAACCCCAACGTACAGGCGCCGAGATGGGGGGCAACAAGTATGCCCACCCCAGCTCGGCGCCTCTCACCGGGAGCAACTCCAGAGTGGAAGAGAGCCTAACCCCCCTCGAGGAGACGGGTTCCAGAGCCAGAGCCATGCGTCGAGGCAGGGCCGACGATGTCCAGTCGGAACCTTTCAACCTCGCACAACAGGCTCCGGCTCCTTCCCCACCAGAGAGGTGACGTTCCACGTCTCAAGAGCCAGCTTCTGCAGCCGACGATCGGACCGGCCATCTTGCACTGAACCCAACCCCTAAGGCCCCTCCCACAGGTGGTGAGCTCATGGGAAGGAGGGTCCATGTTGCCTCTTCGGGCCCCATAGGAAAAGGCCCGGCCACCAGGCGCTCGCCAACGTGCCGCATCTCCAGGCCTGGCTCCAGAGTGGGGCCCCTGTGACCTGTGTCCGGGCGAGGGAACTCTGAGTCCAATAGTTTTCCTCATCATAGGGGTCTTCGGGCTGCGCTTCGTCTGATCCGTCACCTGGGACTAGTTTGCCATGGGTGACCCTACCGGGGGCATAAAGCCTCATAAAGCCGTTTAGTCGCGTTATTATTTTGTAGTTTTCCTGTTTCCTGTGTCCAGATCCCATTTCTCTCGCAGGCAACATCACTTCCTCAAGCTCAACTCACGGCATTATTTGGAAGCTGCAGCTGCGCCAGTGAGTCTCCGTAGCACTGAGTAGCATGAAAGAGAAACGCCACGATAACGGGTGTTATACAGAGAAGGGTGTTGCATCCGCTGCTGCGGGAACGCGCATCGTTGTAAACTCACTGATAACGTTGGATTAAAATACCAGCAATGCGACAGCTTTTAAATATACTCATAATATTAACATGTTTCTTAAGCATGTGCTCCCTCAAAACACAACGTGTTATCGCTGATGAATTTCTAAAAATAAAAAAAATCATGGCTTTTATCCAAACACGTTTAATGTTACTTTTTTAACGTCAGTGTGTCTCAGATGTATTTTTAGTTGCTCTGGAGTTTATGTGTCGCATTCCCCACTTACTAATAGCATGATAGTTTAAGCATTTTATAACATCTGAACTTTTTTAAGTAGGCATCAAAGGCTGATATGGGCGCAGGACACAGTATGAGTAAGAAAACGTTATATCCACCGGTAGAGTGCAAAGTGTTATTGGTTTTTCTAAAAACCCAAATATTGGTCTTCATAATGACTTTTGTTGGGGGGGAGGGAGTCTGGAATTTTTGGTATTATGAAGTTCATTATGTTGATGTAGTATATTATTTATCAATATAGTACAAAAAACCTGGTGGTTTGTTTGTGTGCACCCTCTTACTAAAAAAGATGGCACCGTTTTTAAAGGAAATGATAAAGTTATGAATGATGCATTATGCTGAACATAATTCCTTGAGCTTCTGGTGTGAATCCCAGATAAGTAGGAAAAATGTTTGGCTTGAAAAGAGAAGGGATTCATATTTCGGCAGCTTTGAATTTGACTGCATGCCGTTCTCTGCATAACATCTGTTAGTCGGGGTCTTCGGGAGAAGAAGAAGACATTTGGAAAATGGTTTAAATACATTGAAGTGGAAAATAAAACGGAATGTCTTGTGGTGAAAGATAAGTGCGGCTAAAAGGGAAGAACACAACAAACTTGAAGAGACGTTCCAATCTTACTAATGTGACTGAGGTAACAATATTTTAAGAACCTTGTCTGAAATAGATTTGGCTAAAAGAAAATTTTGGTTTTCTCTATAGAAGGAACTTATACTATAATGACTGGGTTAAATAGAATTGCATTTCTAAAAAGAGATTAAAATACAATTTTCATTAACTAAAAATAGACTAAATGTCCTATTTTCGTTGACTAAAACTAAACGAAAATAGTCATGTATAATTCTGACTAAAATAAGACTAAAATGCTCAGACTTTTAGTTGACTAAAACTTGACTTGACTAAAAAAATAAATAAAAAGAGTATGAACTAAAACTAATAAAAATTAAAATGACAGCTTGACAAAGACGAGACAAACTAAAATTAAAACAGGCTGCCAAAAACAACACAACAGAGGGTTTTCCCAGAACTCCATGGGTTGATACATTTGATTTCTATGGTTTTTATTTGTATTTTGTCAGTACATTTAACTATGTAAAAAAACCAAAGTGGTTAATATTTAATTCATTCAGATGTAGAATGTTATTTCAGTATTGCCTTTAGTTATTTACTGTATTTTGCGAATACAGATGACATCGTGATTCCATTGTTTTGCACATTCTGGATAAAGCAAAAGGTATTGAGCTATTTATTGTATTACAGAGGGAGGTACATTTTTTTTTTTTTTTACAATATGACAGTTTGTATATCAGTGTATTTTTCCAGTAATTCAAAATACAATTGTTCAAATAGCAAAGCATAGTTTTACTACACCATATTCCATTTAAGTGACTAAGCATAAAATGGGCCTGAGAGATTCTAATGGAAGTTTTTGCACAGAACTGTCAAGAGAGACAGGAAGCTCTGCTATGGTCAAATAAGAGTCCAGCTGATCCAGTGAATGTTTTTAAAGGAGATATTCAAAAGGAGCTCAATCAGCCCAAACAAATGGACCGACTTCAACAGTGTTCTGTTGGGTTAGAGGATGTGAAGACACCTCGTTCGATGGCTCTTGACTGACCTGTTAACAGAAGAACCAAAGATTGCCTCAAAGTTCTGAGGTCACAGAATGGAGTGTTATACTTGATACACCTCAGCACAACAAATTATTGAATGAGTTGGGTTAAATAGTTTTAACAGTATTAGCTGATTAGTCCTCAACATGAAGGCAGCATCAAGTCATGTGGAAGTCTGGTTGGATGCGACCAAAACTGTCAGAGCAGATGGGATGATGGATGGAGCCAAATCCTGGAGGAAAACCTCTCAGAGGCTGAAGACTTCCGACTGGGGAAGAGTTCCTTAGCCTGTTTTAACTAATAAGACCTTCTGGTTAGAAAACTAGCTGCTGCACTGCCTTTTCCAGGTCCGTGTGAGCAGAAACAGCAAGCATCCATCTGAAGTGTTTATTGGAAAGTGTTAGATGTTCCTCTATAAAAAGAACCAATAAAACCAAAGAATGCTTCCATTTTACAGGAGAGGTCAGAATCAATTTGAAAGGAAACCTTCAAGATCAACTCAGAAGTATTCATTGATTAAACAGAACTTCATTTCCTGCTTTAGTACATTACAAATAAGTGCAGTGAGTGGACGCCGCTGTCCCCCCGCTAACGGTCCTGTTGTAGTCAGGAAGCTGCAGCTCCTCCATGGTCTGTGTGGATAGTTGCTATCGCAGAGCAGCTTAACATAACGGTTATCTCAACACTTCATATAGGTGGTCATCCAGGCCCTAACACAGAAAAGCTGAATATTAATAAAAAACGAATGCTGACTACCGGGCAGTGTTGGATATAAGGGATATGGCTCTCTGCCCAGAGGGGCAACACCTCAGGGGAAATGAGGAAAAATAAAAACTCATGCAGTTGTGCACTGAAACGTTTACTGCCAATTATGGGCCCCCTTGTGGTGGGCACAGTAAAAATACTGTAAAAAACTGATGCTGGACACCATAAATGTCTCTAGCTGACAAACAGCTTCAGGATTAGCATACAAAAAATGTATTTCATGTTGGACTTTAAGCAGCATTTGACCAACTCTAGTTAAAAACCAGAAATATATTTGTCATAAGATTTTCATGGCTTCTTACTTGAGGACAACTTTACATTAAGTATACAGACTAATACATGTCAGATTCATTTTACAATATTAGATTCTTCTAAACAGTTTGTGTTCAGAAATCCTCCTTGTCCACCTGGACTCTTTTAGTGACGGGGACCTGGGTTGGGAACCAAAAATGAGATTTATGGATGTAGTGAAGAGGACATGAAGTTATTAGGATAGGACTAAATGATGACAGATGATTGGCTGAAGGGAAAAGCCAAAAGAAGAAGACGATATCCTGGATTTCCAAAAGCAAAGTGTAAAAATTTAAATAAAGTCTAAACAAGGGTGAGAAATTATTTTACTTTTAAAAAGAAAATACAATTATATTTTGAGCAGCTTTGTATCCAAACAGAAAGACTGAGTGAGACGTGACAATGAGATGCCATCAGAACGGTCTCTGGTGGACATTTAACAGATCTGTCTGGACATACGGAGACCAAGGTGTCCATCGGCTGCTCTCCCACACATCATATTCCTGCTGAAGGCCACAGGTGACCTGACGTCCATGAAGCCGTCTGTCCAGCCTCAGCTCTCCACCTTGGCCACTTTAGGCTCCGCCCCATCGTGGCCTTCATCAACCACCTCTCCCTTCCTCTTCCTCAGGCCCTTCATCTTTCTTGTTTGCAGCTTAGACAGATCCTGTTTCTGCATGTGAACGCGGCCAAACGTGGTTCCAAAGACATCATGGGAAATGTTCTTCTTCTTCTTTGGCTGTAGCAATACAGAGAGCAGGTGTGTCAATGTCAGAGCTGGTCAAGCTTCCTAAAGCATCTGAACAAGGTTTTCATTTTAAACTGCATCATTGGGTACCCCCACACCGCCACCTTGAGGATATTTACAGATATTACACCAAAAACACCCAGAAAGTTTCATTCTAGCATTGGCCTCCTATAAGGAAAAAATTATAATAATAATATTAAAAGGCACACAGTTTTCTTTGTGACATCATTTTTGCCCATAAAGTTAAAACGTTTGTCCACCATGATATTATATAAACTACATAGAGTTTGAAAGGTTTTCTACTCCTCACAGAGCTTTAAATGTGGAAAATATTCTATAAATCCACATTTAAAGCTTTTGTTCTCAGATCTACAAACAACATTTTTTGGATTTAAGGCAGAAATTAGAGGATAATGCACAAAGTTTAGTAAATAAATAAATAAATAAATGCATAAACAGAACAGGAAGTGCTTTTTTTGATAAAGGAAGTTTATTGCAGCAAGCTTAGAAGTAAGTGAATGTTGGAGGTCAGGAGGGGTGGCGTTAACTTAATATTTTTTAGAACGGTGACAGAACAATCTGAAGGGTGTCTAACTTTTACATATTAGTATTCATTCATCTGACCATTTGGTGCAACATCATGCATGGAATCCTGGTAAATATATAAAGAAAAGATTCCCACACACTATATTAAATGCATGACGCTGACTGGGAGCTGACTGTATGTTGAAATGTTAATGAGGTTTTGAAGCATGACTGTATTTGGTGCAGCCAGTTAGAGCCTGATGTGTGCCAAACACCTACGCCTGCTGCTGCTTTCCTCCAATAGTTTACGGGTCAGGAAACGGCTCGTTCAGAGAGGTTTCGGACTTCTGATTGCTTCAATGGGAGAAATGTTTCCTCATGTTAAAACTTTGGCTAATGTGACACTTACTTCCAGTCTCCAGTGTAGCAGTGGCTTCAGCCTCCAGAACAACATCTGAACCCTCTTGAGAACTCATCGGTATGAGGCAAAAATCCTAAATGTCATGATGACCTCTGCAGCGATCCCACAATAGATGTACCATGCTGCCCCGGGGCAGCTGTGGCTACAACGTAGCTCGCCGTCATCAGTGTGTTAATGTGTGACTGAAGTTCTTGCTACAAATAACGCACAAAGTACCGAGACAATTTCCTGATGTTTTTGTTAATTACTCAACATCTGGCAATAAAGTCTATTCTGATTCTGATTCAGTGAATGATTGAACGTACTGTGAATTGCTTTGGGACAATTACCATTTTAAAAACAATTTATTTTAATTTTTAAATTTAGCTGACTGTTCAGCTAGTTTGGGTTGAATATTACTCAAAATGAATTTAAAAAAAATTATATTGCTGAAGAGAAAAATGCTGGAGATAGGCAGCAGCGCCTGTATACTTTAACTGGTTGAGAAGGATTTAAAGTTACAATATGTAAGAATGACATCTTGTGGTCAAATTAGTGTACTGCAGTACATGAAGATAACAGTCTGCCCAGTATATGGTTGCTGAGTTTATAAATACAACTCACTGCAATATCGAATTGTTAATAGTTGATAGAAAGTAGCTTGAGATATTTTTAGAGCTGACTATTTTACTAGCATAGTTAGCTCAACGTTGGCTTTTAGCCCTGTCGGTGTCAGATTACAAATGGCAGCGCTGTTTAGGGTTGAGGACTTGGCTCTCATGTGATTGGCTCTGGAACCAGGAAGTATGGAGGCGGGGCAGATATTGGAAACAATAACCACGACCCATAGCAGTATCTTAAAAATAACAAAAACTTACAAACACCCAGCGGGCTGAGAATGAAATCTGTATCAATGTAACCTTCCAACATGGTTGGGACATTCGACTGTTGTGTGATTAATTCACTGTAAAATTCTCAAGCCTAGTTTATACTTCTCCGTCTACGTTGGAATGTAAAGATAAAATGACATTTGATGCAAGATCTCTCCCTCACCTACGCAACAATGCCCAATTTTCTAAATATATGTCTCCATCAATGGGAAGCATATGCCTGTGATTGACTGGAAATCATTTCACCAGAACGGTGCTCTATAGTCACTGTAATCAGTAGATAATGCAGCGTTTAGGCTCTACATGCTTTATATTGAAATTAGTTTATGAAATGTGGTGTTTAGGGGATTCTGAACACGAAGTGTGGAGAACAAACCAGACTGCTGTTGGTTTCCATGTGCTTTTAAAGTATTCTATGAGCTGCACTTCTAGTAAGAAGCTTTACAGCTTAATCAGAACACCCTGTCAGACATTGCTCCTCGAGGGGAAATGCGTTTACAAGCTGAAGAAAATAAACTCTAGTTAACCACAAACGACCGTGCAATGGTAGGCAGACCTGCCATAAAAAGTCAACAGTCCCTGCCTTCATTGTGGGGGAATGCTTTGCAACAGAGAGAAGTAGAAAAGGAAAACATCTCCATCTGGGGGCAAACTTGCTGACAGAGAAGTAAAAACTAGGCTTTACACATTGCACCTTTTTAATACCATATCCTTCCCATGAAGCATAACCATGCAGGTGGAGTTACCTTCAGGGCTTTGGGCTGTCTGTGAGCCAGCTTGTACAGGTCGTCTGAGGCCAGGTGTGTTCTCCTCATGACAAAGTCAAACGACGGGCCGATCTCCTCCAGCTCGATCCTCGGTGTGCGACACCCAGACTTCTTCAACAGACACCTGCAGCCCCACATCACATCAACACCCTGTCAGCACAGAGCCTCCTGTACACACTCAACACTGCACACCCATCGTCCTGTCTCAAGGTGTGACGTCAGCATGCCTTGCTTTAAAGCTGCTTGTGTTTACTCGCCTGTAACTGCGCATATAAATCTTTCCTTCCAGGGCGGTGAAGTGCAGAACGTGCTCCAGACCTGCCAGGCGCACTGCAGGCACTGTGGGGCCTCTGAAGAAGTCTGGGAGATAAAGAAGAAATACTTTTACATTAGCAGAGTTGAATTCAGGGTTCTTCCTACATAAGGATCTCAGTAGCGGCCGCCACTGACTAATTTACTGCCTCCACCAGCTCACGTTGAGGTGATGAATAATGAGGAATTTAACTGCAGTTACTCCAGATAAACACAGCCACAGTGGTGGTGGTGTGTGAAAATCAGTGCATTACCCTGTATTAAGTCCAGCGTTTTGTTGCTATTTTTTAATTTTCTGGCCCCTTTTTTTTCCAAAAACACCTGGTGACAACTCTGACCTCCTTTATCTACTTTATGTTTAAAATTGTCGCCGATATTCGCTGTTGATTAGAGACCTGATTGGCTCTGTGACCTGACTGGCAGTGTATACAGCTGGGCTCATTTTACCCAGCGCCATAGAGAGAGAAGACGCCGATTTCATCCAGTGCCATAAAGAGAAAGACGCCGATTTCATCCAGCGCCATAAAGAGAAAAGACGCCGATTTCATCCAGCGCCATAAAGAGAAAAGATGCCGATTTCATCCAGCGCCATAAAGAGAAAAGACGCCGATTTCATCCAGCGCCATAAAGAGAAAAGACGCCGATTTCATCCAGCGCTATAAAGAGAGAAGACGCCGATTTCATCCAGCGCCATAAAGAGAAAAGACGCCGATTTCATCCAGCGCCATAAAGAGAAAAGACGCCGATTTCATCCAGCGCCATAAAGAGAAAAGACGCCGATTTCATCCAGCGCCATAAAGAGAGAAGACGCCGATTTCATCCAGCGCCATAAAGAGAAAAGACGCCGATTTCATCCAGCGCCATAAAGAGAAAAGACGCCGATTTCATCCAGCGCCATAAAGAGAGAAGACGCCGATTTCATCCAGCGCCATAAAGAGAGAAGACGCCGATTTCATCCAGCGCCATAAAGAGAGAAGACGCCGATTTCATCCAGCGCCATAAAGAGAAAGACGCCGATTTCATCCAGCGACACAAAGAGAGAAGACGCCGATTTCATCCAGCGACACAAAGAGAGAAGACGCCGATTTCATCCAGCGCCATAAAGAGAAAAGACGCCGATTTCATCCAGCGCCATAAAGAGAAAAGACGCCGATTTCATCCAGCGCCATAAAGAGAAAAGACGCCGATTTCATCCAGCGCCATAAAGAGAAAGACGCCGATTTCATCCAGCGCCATAAAGAGAAAGACGCCGATTTCATCCAGCGCCATAAAGAGAAAAGACGCCGATTTCATCCAGCGCCATAAAGAGAAAAGACGCCGATTTCATCCAGCGCCATAAAGAGAAAGACGCCGATTTCATCCAGCGCCATAAAGAGAAAGACGCCGATTTCATCCAGCGCCATAAAGAGAAAAGACGCCGATTTCATCCAGCGCCATAAAGAGAGAAGACGCCGATTTCATCCAGCGCCATAAAGAGAAAGACGCCGATTTCATCCAGCGACACAAAGAGAGAAGACGCCGATTTCATCCAGCGTCATAAAGAGAGAAGACGCCGATTTCATCCAGCGTCATAAAGAGAGAAGACGCCGATTTCATCCAGCGTCATAAAGAGAGAAGACGCCGATTTCATCCAGCGCCATAAAGAGAGAAGACGCCGATTTCATCCAGCGCCATAAAGAGAAAAGACGCCGATTTCATCCAGCGCCATAAAGAGAAAGACGCCGATTTCATCCAGCGCCATAAAGAGAAAGACGCCGATTTCATCCAGCGCCATAAAGAGAGAAGACGCCGATCATCCAGCGCCATAAAGAGAAAAGACGCCGATTCATCCAGCGCCATAAGAGAAGACGCCAATTTCATCCAGCGCCATAAAGAGAGAAGACGCCAATTTCATCCAGCGCCATAAAGAGAAAAGACGCCGATTTCATCCAGCGCCATACAGAGAAAAGACGCCGATTTCATCCAGCGCCATAAAGAGAAAAGACGCCGATTTCATCCAGCGCCATAAAGAGAAAAGACGCCGATTTCATCCAGTCACAGACGAACTGGTTTTATGTTTAACATTAACTGAAAAGTTAAAAAGAATTCTGCAGGTATGTAAGATCAATCTTTGTTTTATAAGCCACACATGAACATCGTTCTCCACTCTGCAGAAACGACGCTGCATTCTCATTGATCTTCCGCACACCTGTGTTGCGTTCAAGTAACGTTGCAAACATAGGACATTTATCATCACAAAAAACACTGACCATAAGCCATAAACTTGTGTTTAATGGCTGTTGGCAATCAATGTTTGATGCATACTAAATATGCCTTACTTACTTTTACAAAGTATTAAACAAATTAATTTAATCTTGTTAAGATATCTAATTATTTATAACTAAAAATTGTGTTTAAAAGAATGTCCAATTTTACATTTTGTACCAGTTCCCTTCTCTCAACAGTTTGCTTCAAGAAAAATAATATCAAATGTTCCAGTCTGTTCTTAAACACAAAAATACATTTTCCCTGTAGTGTTTCGCGTTTAAATTTATAATTCAACTAGTATGAAAAAAAAAATCCTAATCTAGATATAATAATTTCCTCCTTTCTGTTTCGTTCCGTTTTCCTCATTATACCAACTTTCCATTTAATGTTATAGCGCCACCTATCGGTTCTTTTATCCCCATACTTTCTTTTCCATGGGTTATTTTATTCTGACGTACCTGAATTGATTTTGCAGACTGTTTTTATTGCAAACTGGTTTTATTTGGATTGAATGTTGGAGGAGAAAAAGAAGACCGCCACATTATTGATGATGTCATCATTATGTTAATTATCATCTGGCGGCTCATAGCGACTTTCTGGATCAAATTCAGCTACTTTCTGTCAGAGACAGTTGGCAACACTGATTAAGTCTCAAACAGAGAAATTCATTGAACAAAATCCTGTAGATCTAAAACACATAGAGCCAGTGGTTCTGAACCAGAATGGCTCTGTGCTGTAAATACATTTGGTTATTAAACAATGTGTCCTTTGTTGAGTAATTATGTCTTTAAAGTTGGTACCATTCTACTACTGACCTTTTTATGACCAAGGAAAAATCCTGGTTGATTTAGGAATATTTCCACTCCAGCAGTGTGCTTGGTGCTTACCTATGAGAAGGCTCTTCATTCGCTTATGTTCGGTGTCACTATCAAAAGCTTCTCCAGCAAACACGAGCATGGGTTTGGTTCCCTCAGGAAACTTGCTGGTCTGGAAGCAGACATGGGTTTCTGAGGTTAGAGTTGTCCTCTTAGAACAAGCACCGACTCAGCTTCATCTCATTAATACAATCTGTTTCTACTGGATCTAAGTACATGGTGGATCCATCTATTCATTACCTTGATCTCACTCAGGGAGACAAACTTCTCAATTCCAAGTTCAAACATGTCCAGGACGTGGAAATCAAACATTCGACCTACAAAGTATAAAAGAACCAATGAGTAACCAGCTCCAGTGCGTGCAAACAGGCAGATTTAACACGCTGGATAGCAGAGCTGGGTTCTGCTTTACCAAATATCAGGTTGTTGGGTCGTTTCTTGTTGTGGGAGCCGAACAGAAACAGAGAGCAGTCTGACTTCTTGGAGAAAAACTCCTGAAAAGAAATAATAATATTACTGTAAATAACAGCGGAAACTGTAGATGGGCGCCTCAGATAACGCAGACTCACCAGAGACGTTGAGTCTTCAAATGGCCGCGTAATATTCTTTCTGTTAATAAAAACGTAGCTCCACTTAGTAAAGAGTTCATCTGTTCAATAATAATTAATGAAAAGGCTGATTTGTAATGTCATGCAACTATTATTACTCATTGATGTTCACAAACCATTTCTATCTACAGAAATATTTACAATGCATTGTTATTTCTTTTTTAATCAGTTCCTTATTTGGGTTTACTTAAGCCAAAAAATACGACATGTTTTTAAGCTTAAAATGAATATATATTTTATTCTGACAGCATAACAATAGTAAAAAAACAAAATTTTGAGTAACGATTTCAGTTGGGAAACAAAAATTGAGTCTATGGAAAAAGGCTGATTTGAGGCCTAAACCATTTCTGTCATATGTTTTATGGATGAAAATATTGTTCAAAGTAGGGCTGGACAATATAGAAAAAAGGCATATCGATAAAGGAATAGTCATATTGATCGATAACAATAATTATCAATAAATACACAATGTAAAAAATATATTTTAAGTGCCTTAAGTGTAATTTTGTTATTTTTCAATAAACTAATTTCAACTAAGAATTAAATAAATTTTCCAAACACTTTTTATCATATCTAAATTTGTAAGACACAGAAACAAACCAAGAGATTTAATTATATTAGAAATGTAAATTAATAGGTTATCTTTGATGCTTTTAAACTTTTAATTACACTTGATAATCTTAACAGCTGAAACCTTTGGTTTAGTTTGTCAATAAAGCTTATTAAATATCAGTTGAGCCGTTGGCTAAAGCTAACCAGCTACTCACCAGAGTGTAGAGAGCTGAAGCCAGCAGGTTTATCCAACCCTGTCCTGTTTTTAAAGCCTTTTTCGCTTCTGAGGGCCGAGAGCAGAACCAACGGGACATTTTAAAAGCCACAGGTGTTGTTAGCAGCGCAACGCGACATGGGTAAGTTTCCTGTGTCTCTCTGTAAGAGATTCGTAGCGAGCCGAGAGTCCTGCTTAAGACAGCTGATCGTAGTTTTATTATCGCTACGTTTAGTGTTTTAGTCCATCAAGGATCGGTTCAAAACGTGACGCAACCTTTACCTGGGCCTCTGAAACATTTATCCAGAACACCGTCCTCTGCTGTTCCCATGCTGTGACGTCTGACCGCGGCGAAGTTAAGGTGATGTTTCGTGTAGGGACTATCAAAAAATTCTGTTTCAGCTCAAATCATTTTGTCCTTTTTGTGGTTTGGAAGGAGAGATGGGTGGCTGACAGAGCTGCCTGGGTCACACTTAATGATTCGTTAATGATTAAGCTGCCTGATAGGCTGTAATGAAAAAATGAGGGGAAACTTTTTTTTCTATCGCACCACACGCCTATTGATCGATATATATTGCTATTGAATTATCGTCCAGCCCTAGTTCAAAGATCCAGTGATGACCCATTTTCCCTTTACTGAGAGTCCACCACATTTAGTGTCAACCTTCTGGTATTTAAACAGCACTCCATCATGGTTCCCAGGGCCTTAGGAAGAGCCACAGGCCCACAGCATCATAGATCATAACCCATACTTTACAATGGGTCTAAGATGCTTTACCAAGGACTGAAGTGTTTGCTACCAAAAGCCAGAACCTTATTGAGCAAATATTAAAGTTCACCCACAGCAGAGTTTAGCAAGCTGCACACGTTTCTGGTCATCACGGTAGGACAGATAATACTTTTTTTTGTTATTACAATCATTTCTAATGGCTTTAGGGTGTGTCACATCATATTTGTACCCCAGGAAAACAGAAATTCAAAGAGGATTAAAATCAGTTGTTAGAAACTGTAATGGCCTCATAAACAGAGGAGTATAGATTCTAGTCATGCTTTAGTGATAATTGTATTATGTGTGCCACTGGTCATTTCATTTCATGGTATTTATTCCTCCAACACTGAGCAAATGTCCTCAAATTAAGCTGTTTCTTTTTCTGGTGGTGAAGTAAATAAAACTATTTTAAGTTAAATTTAGTAAAACTAAAGGATTCAACACAAAGTTAGTGTTCAAGATCACTGAAGTAAACTGTAGGCTAACTCTTTCAACAATAAAGATGTTCTGAAAATAAAAACAATATTATGAATCAACCAAGCAGCCGTAAGCAGAAGGTCTCTCAGTATGGGCTCTAACCAAGCGCTGCTCTCTCATCTGGACCTTCTGCTTTTATGCACATAGCTGACTAACACAAAGGATTCCTTCTACCAGTAACCCTAACAGATGCTACAAGCTGCAGACCCAACCTTTTATTCTATATTCTATTTTATTCCAGGAAGCATGTTGGAAACATCTCAATATTCAGAATAGGGCTGGGATGGCTCGTCGACGTAATCGATTTCGTAAAATACGTTGACACAAAAAATGTGCGTCGATGCGTCATCACTTTCGAAACAAAGAGGGCGGGACCAAGTAGTGTCAGCATCAGTGAGTCGGTTGACTTAAATACCTCCATTCGAACGCGCAGTTCAACGGTATGGAACTATTTTAAAATAAAAGGGAGCCATTTTGTCATCTGCCGGCTTTACAAAATGGAACCGGCTCATCATAAAAGCACGACGGCATCAAGGAGCAGTTCCAGCAAATCATTAAACACCGTAAGTTTTCCACTTTTTTACTAACGCTATGTATTTGACCCTATAAATCACCCAAACACCCCCATCTAGAGGGCATATACTCACACACGGCTGCGTCTGCTGTATGTTACTGCTATCTGTTTGGTTGGTTTTTATTTGTGAGCCGTGTTGGCAGAATGAGTCTGAATGCGCACAGACTGATTATGAGCAAAAGCCCAAAATATGAGAGAGTAAACATGTTTATTAACAAAGCTAATGCACTAGCTACCTGCTAACGGAGCCGTCGTGGACATTAATACAACACTGTTTAAGTGCTTGCAAAAGCAAACCCACAACGAACTCTTGATTGTCACGTTTAATAACGCCTCATCCTGTTTGAATACTAGTTTTTTTACTTCATGCTTCTCCAGTTTGTCGGATTCAAAGTTTCCATCTAAAAACTAGAAAAATGTGCAGCATTTTATTGTTATGAACAGCGCCTCTCTCTGTCTCTTGCAAAGCTTAGGTCAGAAACAAGCGAAAATGCAGCAAAATAAATGTTTTTTTGTGAATGAAGAGCATTTTTTTTTTGCATAAAAAGAACGTTAAATTTTGTTTGTTTATATTTTTTGGTGGCATTTTCTCTCCTTTATTCATATGATTTATTTGCACAACATCCTAACTTCTTGTTAAATGCAACTTCTTACATAAGATTGTACTAATACTACAATTTTATTTATTTATTTTATCAAAATGTGTTCAAATGAAGAAATGTGTTTATTTCATGGAAATACATAAATTAATGTACAAATTTCTATAAGAATCAAATAATGGGTAAATAATTGATGATCAAATCGAATAAAAATCTAATCAAATTGAAAAATTAACCATTAGATTACGGGATGAATTCAAAAAACAATCGCTAGATTCATCGATTACAAAAATAATAAATGTGCCCAGACCTAATTCAGAAAAGAAACTGTTCTGAGCAAAAATTTTGGTTAATATTTATCATTCCTACAATGTAATCTCTTAAAAGCCCTGAGAAAACAAGTATTCAAATTAGACTTATGCTAGTAGTTTTGTTGGATCCGTCATAAAAATGGTTGTAGGTTCACTTACTTTTTATACAGCACAGCATTTGGTTTCTTCAAGGAATACTACACACAAAAAACAAACACTTCTGTGAGCTCAGCAAGCATTATGTCCGCAGTTTTTAGTTTGGCATATTACTGATAATCATCCATGTTTCATATCCCAATAATCTGTAGCCAGATTATTGGGGATGTGTGCTTTAAAGCTTTCTATATAGAATATGAAAATAGCCCAAATTCCTCAAAAGATTACTCACTACGTCTTTGAGGGCCGTAGTGACGATCTGACTGGTGTTTCCTCCTTTCATGATCATGGTGTTCTTCACATCCTCAATCAGTTTGGGCGCTCTGCTCTCCAGGAAACGCTTTGATCGCTTCGTTTTTGGCTTTCTGAAGAGATGGAAAAAAGGAAAGGTAACAACCTCCCAGTCCTGGTTATGGCCAAAGGTTTTGGTTCAGGTGCTGGTGATAATATATTTACAGATCATAGTTTATGATATTCTTAGGAAAACCGACTGAGAACAAAAAGACAACTCTCTTTTTTAGTAAATACAGACTTATTTGAAGAGCTTCCTCAAAGCTACTTTGGTTTAATTTTTCCACTCAAACAAAAACCTCCATTTTGGCTCCATCTTTAACAGTGTAACATTTGCTAGAATATGTTATGTTAAGGTTACTAACGATGATCAGATCATTGTTCTAATCTAACTGTAAAACCTGAGAGCTCAACAAACGATTTCCTTTTGTCTTCACCTTTAGTCCGGTTAGGCGACGCCGACTGTGAATTAGCAGGAACGTTTATATCTGGGAGGATCTACAGCCATCTGTATTATTTCCATTTCATCATCCATCCATCCATCTTCTTCCTCTCATTGGGTTGCTGGGGCAACATGTCCAAGAGAGAAACCCTGTACTCTACATTTCCTTGCTAATTCTGGGGATACCTGATGTTTCCAGGCCAGACAACATAATGTCTAAACAAATCGTAGCAGTAGAAAGATTTAGCTCTGCAGGTTGCTCTCCATTTGTGGCCAGACCAATCACATCTCTGTTTGTAGTAAGACGCTAAGCAGCCATTGTGGCTGGATTTTTTTTTTTCCTTTCTGCCATAACAGCAGGGGTGTGATGCTGCAAAACAACAAAGATGGCTCAGACACGGTCTGCTGTCAGTATGCCACATATTCTCAGGGTTTTTTCCACAAAAAAAGACAGAAGTCTATGTTGATGCTGGACGCCATCGCTGCCCCGTTCTTCTTTATCAACAGTGAAAAGGGAGCCTAACAGGTCCTCAAGCCCAGAAAAATTTTCAATATTCCATATTGACTAATTAGCTTCAATATTGATTAAATAATAACTAAATACACAATTATTAAGTACCTGAGTATATTTTTCAATAATGTGTGCAGAAGTACCCATGTTGACCCCAGCAGGTTTCCTGTTATAGTTTATTTAGCAGAATAAACTGGACAATATTGTACATGTGCAACACTGAACAAAAGACAATCTGTTTCATACAGAATATTACATGACAGAAAGCTTGAAATATGTGTATGACAAATCAGACTGTCCATCCTAGTCATAACAGGAGAAGCAAAAAATAAAATAAAATAAACCAAACAGAACGAAGCATGCATAGTTTTTGTGCAAATGACCAAATTAAAGAAAAAATTACAAGAGAAAATCTATATTAATGAAGAACTCTCAAACTGGGAAAATAAAATAAAATCAGGCTAATTTTAAATCTAACTGTAATATAATCCATAGTTACATATATATCATTCGGTACCATTAATTGGAATTCCTTAACCTTTGGAGAGGTAGGACATATTTTTTCTTTAACCAATCTGTTAAATTCCAAACATTCTGAGATTATATAATATCTTCCATTTACAAAAACCTGATAAAGTTACTCATGATTATTTAGTCCGTAAAGGTAACATTTCCACCAAAAGCTGATTATGCCTAAATCCTCTCTCACCAGGGAGTTAGCTAAGCAGAGAGCCCACATGTTAGCCGAAGCTCTCAGTCATGGAGAAGTCACCGGAATGAGGAAAATATGTGCAGAAAAAGCAGACATTTAAAGGCAGCACTGCCCATCCTAGCGCCCCGTAGTTTACTTACACTACTCCGTCTAACTGCGTCATGTTTGCAGCCTTTTTAGCGCCGTTAGCTCGTCCTGCTCCTGGATCCACGTGAAGCTGGAGGCGTCACACCGGAACACAACAAGGACTGCTTCTTCATGGTGGAGCTGTGACTGCCACCTACTGGCACAGCTCAACACTGCACTTCAGCTCAACCTACACAGTTTGAACCGAAGCCAACAGAGACAGAGGGAACCGTTCCCATTCTGTCCAATAGAGGGCGCTGTGATCGTTCCGACAGTCTGTCCTCGGAATGCAGAGTCCTGTTAAACTAGTGCAATGGATGGAATCTAGCCTCTGCTGGGGGGGAACTTGGGATTTTCATAGAAATAAGGTCTAGTTTATGGTTCTGAATACATTTTCCAACCAACATGTCATGATCCACATACTTCACCTTTTGTACACTGTTAATCATGAAGACGGAAATCTAATTAAATCTAAATGGTTTGACCAAAATTAGCCTTGCAAATTATCTACTCAGTGAGCGTTTTCACATTTGGTCATAGTGCTACCACAAAAGGAAATAGATTTATAGTATTGGGATTTTATGTAATATATGGCAATACAGTGCATAGTTCTGAAGTGGAAGGAGAATTATGCCTGGTTGGGTGATTTTAGAGTGAAGAATCTAATAGCAGAAAATATTTTAGACAGCTGCAAACTTATAGGACAATTAAAGGCAAGGCAATGCAACTTTATTTGTATATCTTTCAACAACATGGCAATTCATCAATCAATCAAACTTTATTTATAAAGCGCTTTTCCATCTACAAAAGCTTCTCGAAGTGCTTTACAGGTTAAAAGGACCCCACAAACCCCACCCTTCCCAAACCCAAAATAAAATCATCATCACAACTATAGGTGAGTCTTGATTCTGCTCTTAAAAAGATGAATCTTCTCTGCGGCCCTGAGGTCCTCTGGCAGCCTGTTCCTGAGATGAGGGCCATAATAATTGAAAGACGCCTCACCATGAGTCCGCACCCAGAGTTTGGGAATGATGAGGGGACGGCTGCCAGAGGAGCGCAGAGACCGCGAGGGTTCATACGGTAAAAGCATTTCTGACAGATAAGAAGGCCCAAGACCATTAAGACACTTAAAAACCATTAAAAGAACCTTAAAATGGATCCTAAAACATACGGGGAGCCAATGCAGTGATTCTAAGACCGGTGTAATGAGCTCCTTCCTCCTGGTCTTCATCAGGACACGAGCTGCTGAATTCTGTAAAAGCTGTAAACCTGAGGTAGTCTTTTTGGGAAGACCAGAAATCAGTGCATTATAATAATAAATTCTACTGGTGATAAAAGCTGCATTAGAGTCTCCGTATTGGCCTGAGAGGGAATGGGGCGGACTCTGCCAATGTTCTTTAGGTGATAAAAACATATTTTAGTAATATTTTAATGTGTGGAATGAAAGGATGTAGGATGTGAACCATCTATGAACAGCACCAGAGAGGCCGATCTGTTTTAAACGAGTTAAAAGAATAGTGTGGTTCTACTGTATCAAAGGCAGCGCTTAGAACCAGTAGAACCAACACTGTCACCTTCTTATCATAGTTTATTCTAAGATCATTTAAAATCTTTAAAAGAGCTGTCTCGATGAATAAAAACAATTTTTTCTAAAACTTTACTTAAAAATGGTAAGTTAGATACCGGTCGGTAGTAGTTTAAATCATTAAAATCTAAATTGCTCTTCTTCATCAGGGGCCTCACTACCGCCGCTTTAAAGGCAGCAGGAAAAACCCCCGTCTGAAGGGAGCAATTAATAAAGTTTAAAATCTCATCTTTAAAAGAACCATAAAATTGCTTAAAAAACTGTGTGGGAATCGGGTCCAAAGCGCTTGTGGTGGGCCTCACTGAGGAGAAAACTTTATCAAGGGTCCCAGCTTCTACCACGACAAAACTGTCCAATGTTTCCTCTGGTGAAGGCAGACACTCAGATTTGTCTAAAACCATGTTTGTTTGAGAGGATAAAATATTACATCTGATGGTGTCTACCTTCCCTCTGAAGTGGTCTGCAAACTCCTCACAGAGAGTGTTTAAGGGGGTTTTCTTAAAAGTATTAGAATTATGATGTAGAATGTTGTCAATGGTGGAAAACAGAATTTTGGGATTATTTTTATGTATTTCTGGAATTTCTTAAAGCGCTAATGTATGATGTATATCTGATGATTTGTGATTATGTTTTATCTCCATTTCTTTTCTGCCACCCTGCAGCTCCTCTTTAATTTTTTAAGATCTTCATTTCTCCATGCTGCTGTACGTTTTGAATTTATATTTACAACTTTAAGTGGAGCCAGCAGGTCGAGAGCAGATTTAAGCCTACTGTTAAAATAATTAACAATAAAATCACAGGAGGCAGGTAAAGGTACAGGAGGGAACTTTTTAAAAACTTCAAGAAAACCTGCAGCCACTTCAGGGGTTAGATGACGCTTCCTGACAGTTCTCACAGAGGTCTCTGATTGGATAAAACTGGTGATTTTGAAAAACACACAGTAGTGGTCAGAGACAGCCAAGTCAACAACAGAGGACACACAGGTGGACAAGCCATACGTGATGACCAGGTCCAGGGTGTGTCCTCTGTAGTGGGTAGGCTCCATATAATTCAAAATATTTTAAAAATCTGTTGATAAAGGATCTAAAAGGTTTTCTATATGTAGATTAAAATCACCAGCTAAAATTATCCTTAAATAGGAGTTGTGAAAAATTGATAAAAACAGTATCCATTCCAGCAGCTCTAATCTTATTTTAATAATATATTTGTTTTTCATGTTTATTCGTTTTAGTTACCAGATTTCTTAATGTTTGATAATTATTCCCCTGAACCACATGAATATATTTAATAGCTTCTACTTTAGCTTGATTCCTTTGCCTTATATATTCTTAGAGTTCATGATCCAGCCATGGAGGTGAGACATTTTACAGTTTCCTTAAAGGAGCATGTTTATCCATTACCCTGAAGATGGCCATAGCTCTGATTCTGCTGCAGTGTAACCTCAGACTAATATACACTCAACTATTTTATAAAAATATTCTCTTTAAACTTTTTACATGTCCTTTTAGGGATAGTTTTTACCCAATTTAGGTACTGGTGGACTGTCTGCTGTCCATACAGAGAATAGCACTTCTAAATGAAGTCTAAGGCTACGTCCACACTAAGCCGAGTAAGGTTAAACAGGGAGTTAGACGCCTAAGGTTATCCACTCAACACGAGCATTTAAGCCCGTTTAAGGTCCCATGATTGCGCAATCCAATGCCTACCTATGCATGTACTGGGCATGCGCGGGGAAAAACAAAAAGAACACAGATTGACACGTATAATCGACGTCACTGTCGGCGCCTCCTGTGTCGCCTTCTCATCCACAAGCAGGTTAGGGTTAACTTTACAAACGTCTGAATTTGCAAAAGAAGCAGTAGCATAGCGAGACTCGTCTCCATCTTTGCTGTTGTCATTATCTGGTGTCGCGTTGTTGTCGTCGTCAATTTAGGACGCAGCATTTGATTGATGTTGCTGCTCTGATTTAGCCGGGGACCGGATAAGTTGCGTCCAGACGTGCTCAATTAGCCGTCGAGATAACAGTTAGACGGCTCTCTTACCCGGCTAATGCTTATCCGGCCACAGGGGGGTGTAGACTAAATACTTGTTATCTAGCTTAGTGTGGACGTGGCGTAAGCTGGCCCTCCAGTCTTCTGTTTGTTGTGGGTTGGAGGCTGTATTAGCCCAGGGCATCAAACAGACTAGGACTGTCCCTGCTCACTGCTGATAAACTTCAGATATAAAAAAAAAAAAAAAAAAAAAAAAAACAGTCAGCAGGTAAATATCTTTTATTGAAGCATCAAGCTCATAGCACAGATATATTTAGCACATCTTGACCATCCAAAGAATAGCAAAAGAAATTAGAACAGCAAAGTGTCTCCTTCAGTACATCCTGACAGATCCAGATAACTGCATCCTCTGGGCCCCTGGGGGTGGGAGGAGGCTGCTCTCACTTTAAGAAATCTGACTTTCCTCTCCTTAAAACACAAACGAGAGTTCTTCTGCTTAGAAAAATGTCCTCCCTTAACTTCAGATCACACTAGTCTAGGGAAACCACCAACATTTGGACACAAAAGAACAAATGAAAAATTGGTCCACAGCAGAAATACAAAATGCTTTGTATAAAATTCTGGTTATTAAACTGCAACAATGCATTGGTTTCACTGTAAAAATAAAAACAAATGGCAATCATCCCCAAAAAGTAACGTTAACATGTAGTTAATCCCACAGTGGCTGTTCTCAAAGCAATTTGACTGACAGCAAGTAGAGTTTATGTAAGAGCTGAGGTTGGAAAAACCACTCAACTACAATCCATGTTCCAGCCCTCACACAGACCCAAACCAGCAGGCCCAGTCGAGTAACTCACGTCCCCACATCGGGATGATTAACTACAACTTAACCAAACCCCTGAAAACATCTAAGAACTAAAGTAAACCCTGTTCAAAATGTCAGGATGCAGCAGCAGCTTCTACGTGTGCTTCCAGCTGGTTAACCAAGAGGAAGAGGAAGCACAGATACAAACGAGGAAGAGGTGGCACTACGCTGTCCAGCAACATGGTACTAGAAGTCACATGCAGCACAGTGTCACAGGACGTACCCCTCAATGGACAACAGGAGCGTAACAAAGAAAACTGCTAGGAAGTCCCATTTTCAACAGATTCATTGGGGGTTATAAAGAAAAAGTTGGGGGACAATAAATTTAATAAAACGGCAGTTTAGGCAGGAGTTACATGTGGAATGATCCGGGTTCACCCTGGCATGCTCAGACTGGTGGGCCTCTATTGTGCATTTATAGATTTCTGTATGGGGCGGAAAGAGGCAGAGGACGGATACTATGGGAGAAAGGGGAAAAACGCTTTGCTGGGCAACAAAGCAAAATGTGTCCGTTTCACCCCCCCCCCACCCATTCACAGCGTGGGAGCAGCCAGGAGGGTGGGGACGACACTTCTGCAAGAACTGAAAACCGTCCAGTCAGCAGAGGGCATTGTGAGCGCCGGCTGCTGCCCTGGAGTCGTACATTCAGCCCCAACGGGCTCCAGGATGTTCTCTACACAGTCAGAAGGAGGGCCCAATCACATCCGCCTTTCCCCAACAAGGGAGGGGCAGAAAAAATGATCGGCCAGCAGGATTCAGGAAAAGAAGCCCATCAGTAGTGGATGATTGTTTGAAAAGAAACCAGACGTTTGAGCAGAAGGTGGAGGAAAATGAAGGCCCAGCTTAGATCCACTGCTGTAGTGATCGTTACAGCAACGAAACAAGATCATACTGTAAAGCGCAACATATGTTTAAATCAAGCATCCTCAGAGAGCCAAAAGATCGAAGAAGAGGATGTGTTTGATACACATCTTCAGGGAACAGGAAGTGATTGAACTGAAGTGGAAGACTGCTTTAAGTGGAGGAGAAGAGGGGCGGACCAATCTGAGCATGTCAGGGCCCTACTCTAGTGTGGGCGGAAGCCTTGTCTGTGGGGGATGAGGGGGGAGACCTGCAGGAAGGGACCGGTGTACTGGGCACGGATGGACAGCCTCCAACACGGTGCGTTTAATTCCTCTACATGCACCTCAGGATCACAGCAAGAGTGAGCTAGAATATCGAGACAGAGAGAAGAGCTTTCATGCAAGAGACTTAAGTCACAGTTACGACAACGCAAACAACTCAAACTGGAGGGTAAACTCAGGGCGTGGCGGGCAGACGCCGAGCAGGCGGGGAGGGAAGAGGAGGAGGGTGTGGTGCAGGGGCGGAGCCCGGAGGGGCGGAGCCCCGAGCAGCCGCTCTTCTTTTTGCGCCTCTTCATCCTCAACCCTCAGCTCTGCTGGTTCTGCTGGCGGTTCTTGGCGTAGCTTGTAAAGACAAAATTGTAATCGTTGAACTGAGCTAACTGGCGGTCGAGGCGCTTGTAGCCCTCGAGTTTCTGGGGGGAGGAGAAGACACTGCGACACTTGGAGCTCTGTGGAAGATGGGAAGGAAAAGATGTTATATGAACAGAGCCAATAAACTATACACAATAGACCAGTACATGCTTTTAATATTTGCATTGATCCAGTTATACACCGATGAAACCAGAACTTTTAAATATTGTTTATCAGTGTCGACACAATATGAAGATGCTGTTGTATTAACTTCACTACCCTTAGCACACGTGTAAATGAGCCATTGTGTCAGTGTTTTAGATACTACATAATACTTGGATCTAACACGCTTATATTAGACAATCTGTAGTAACATACAATTTACATGTGATGAATATCAGCAAAATAATCAAGTGATTAGTAAACTATAAAAAAATTGTTGTGGCAGCCCTAGTTTATGGTCACGTTTCAGACCACAACACACGTCTCCAGATATTAAAACTGTTCTGTGTATAAATTAATCTGGCTCGTTATTTTGCTGCTTCCTTCCTGAACGGCCTTTCAGGCCAGATAACTTGCTTTTGTTCTTAAATTAAAATACACACACTTCTCTCAGAAACCGTACGAGAACATGATATTCTCCTGTTTATTTTAACTGAACAGATTGACATGGCGCCACACCAGGTCCACATGCAGCCAGTGTTTTATGGTGTCTAAAATGCATCCAATTAGAATTAGCTATAAGAATCTTTGTGTCTGAATCCTAACCAACTGAAACAGGAAACATGTCTTTACACCGTTTTAAAAGTTTTTAATTTACCTTCAGATGACAAGCAGCAACTGGTGCCAATCAAACAGACAGACCGATAATCACATATTAGCTGCACACACCTGATTGACAAAAAGTGTAGTCACAAATTTTCCTGGCTTGAACACATCAATGACCTTCCTGATCAGATCATCGTAGGACGTCTGGGAGAGGTTGGTCTCAAAGCTGACATAGGAGAACTCTGGCTCCGGAGTGATGTGGATGGTCCAGTAAGTTCCCTGAATGCAACAAAGACAGCAGCCATGTTACAGACGTCCTCCACGAACAGAAAGCGACGGACAGAGACCATGCCACTCACGTCATTCTTCATTCCGTTCATCGAGTATCCACAAGGGTTGAACATTGTAGCGTCGATCACAGAACCTGGTATCAGGTCACGAATTCCACTCCTCTGATAGGGAAAGTCAAGAAGACAGTCAGGACTCGTCCAAGGCCGCTCCAACACAAACACTGCTGCTTCTTCCTCTTCATAGTACTTACACGAGTGACCTCACTTGCAGAAACACCGTCTTTCATGTAGAACTGGTCCATAATGGTCGGGTTGAGGTCGCTCATCAGAACTTCCAGTGTCTGATCTGCTTGCTTGTTCTCCCAGTACTCTGGCAGATCCAGGGTGAACAGGTACCTGCAGGGTGACGGACCAATCAGGAGGATCCAGAGGGGAGAACATGTGAGTGTGCTGCCATTAAGGAGCAGACACCCTGGACAGAGCTGGACAATGCACAGGACGCAGCAGACGCTACAACTAGCTGAGTCATCACTAGGAGCACAACAAGCTTACTCAAGTCTGTTAAACGCCTTTCCAGTCAATTCAGCAACACTGGACAGTTAGTTCCAGCCTGTGAGCAATAGGATACTTACCAGCAGTCAGAGTTCAAACGTCCCATGCAGTAGGCTGCACCGTCTGGAAAGAAGAGGAGATCAGGGTTCCCAGGTTAAAGCTCAACCTCAGACCAGGTAAAACACAGGTATGCAACAAGGCAGACTGAATCAACCGTTGATGGGCCAAATCTGCTCTACTTACTTGGGAAAATTTGGCTGAGAAAATCCACTTCTTCCTGAAAGTTTCGATGAGGGAACTCCTGGTGGGCCGGCTTCATGAAGTTCTTACGGGAATAGAAGAAATTCTGCAACAAACAGACCCAAAAGTTACTCCTGACCCATCCACATCCAACCAGAGAACAAACCTCAGTGCATCTGCTGCCAATGTTTGATGAACCAACAGAGGAGTCCATTTTGTGACATGGAAGAAAAGTCAGAGGTCAAAATTCATCCTCCTTTACTCTCATACCACTAGATAAATCCAGTGCAACCAGTAACACCCAGTTAGAGGCCAGTTTAATTAGTCATCTGAGTCTGCCTGAGTGCAACCAGATCTGGTTAGAAAGGATCAGAGGTTCATTAGAGAGTCAGGGAGGAGGTTCTGGAAAACGAGCTGTGGCCGTCCAGAAGCAGCCAGGAGGCCCAGGGTAGCTCTGGAGGAGCTGCAGAGATCCACAGCTCAGGTGAGATAATCTGGATACAGACACTCCATAAATCTGACCTTATGAATGTTCAGGTGGTGTTTGGTTCCAGAATGGAGCTTTTTGGGCTAAACTTTTGGCTTTGCAGAAAACACGTCTAAGTGGGATGATCCAACACACTGAGGTTTGAACATCTATAGTGATTGTAAGCAGCATCTAATGAAACAAAGACATTTTGCTTTCCGTATGAAGAGAAGGCAGGTCTAACCTCGATGGCGTCGAAGCCACAGTACTCCCTGGCGAGCTCCAGCAGAGGCACCAGTGCTTGCAGTAAGAGGGTGGTTCCACATGTCTTCAAAATGAAACGTCTCTTGGAGACAAACATGCTACTCTCACTGTGGAAGGGAACAAACGGCTTTAATGTTATACCTGCTGTCGCTAGCATGCAGATAGCATCCTGTGGCAACTAGGACAGTGGTGTCCAACAGCGACCATGGACGACCCAGTGTCCCGCATGTGTCAGAGGGACTGGTGGTTCATGCCCTTCAGTTCTAGAGAGGCCTGGAACCAACTGGCCATTTGATTCAGGCGTTTGACCGACAACCAAAACATGCAGGACCCCTGCCGCTGATGGCTGGAATTGGACACCACTGAACAGGACCAGCATTGGAGGAAATGCAGCACTTACCTGAGTATATAAGCTTCCTGCTTGTCAGTCTTTGTCACACTTATGATCAAACAATGCACATTTTCCAGCAGTTTGTCCCATTCAAACCTGAAAAAAGAAGAGAACATCATGTTAGGATTAATGAGCAGAGCCTCCGTCCTCCAGAGCCTCCGTCCTCCAGCTACTGGATGCTTCTCTGCTCCAACACACCTGGATTACCTCCTTAGCATGTCAACACGTTCTGCATGGGCCTGATTCAGGTGGGTTTCAACAGGAATGCATCTAGATGTTGCCGGACAGTTTTACTGGAGGACCAGAGCTCCAGACCTCTGTCCTCAAGATTCAGTTCTCAGTTGATCTAAAATGTGGATTGAAGTCTAGTTTTTGACTTTGTCATGCAGGAGGCCCAATACCTGCAGTTAAGCAGTTTTAATCCATACAGAGATACTTTACACAACGGCCCGTTTGTGCAGCATAATAATAGCCACAGTAATACCGGGCCATCAGCACTCTGAAGGTTAAAGAAACGGTCAGTGTGGGACAGAAACACTCAGCACTCCTCCAAAGGAAGACCACTACTTGCTGCTGCTCCTCCCACAAACACTCAAAAAAAAAAAAAGACAGCTGCAGAGCACAAAGCAGCTGCGTCACGTTTTCCAGTGCAGCCTTACATCAACAGCTCTGCCTCGACCAGAGCGCTCGCCAGGACAGGCTACAGCTCAACTGGGATGGTACCAGCAGCTGGGGTCGCATGGTTACCAACCCAAGGCTAGTTACCGCTCTGACTGCACAAACAGCCTCATCAACAGTTAAATGAGTTTCTGTCTGCAGAGATTTCCCTCATGGAGAACCTAGACTGTTCTCAGCGTGATCAATGAGCAATAATAAGCCTGTTAGAGTAATGCTACTGCATAATAAAGCAGATTACCAGATAATATGCAGTCATGTGATAAAAAGCTGATTGGCAGATTTCTGATCCTCCGACAGAAGGAACCGCTATCAGTAACTTTCCTCAGCATCAAAGTCGTCCTGGTGCTGCTGTGTTTCAGATAGTCGCTGTTGATGACTCCATGCAGTCGACTGGCCACCATAGACTCATGTTCAGGAAGTGCTGGAGAATCAGTGACTCAGTGCAAAGGACTGTGGGAAATCTGACCAGTCAGAACGAGCTGAAGCGGACCGCACTGTTCTAGAACCAGGACTGACCGTCTGATTAAACCAAACCGACTACATATTAGAGGACATTAGTTTCCATAAACTCAGCTTTGACTGTACATCATGAGGACACCAGGACCGTACTTGGACCTGCTGAAGCTCCCTGACCCGTTACCTACAGAGCGTAGAAGCTAAACTCAACGAGAAAATACCAAGATGGCTGCAACACACTGAAAGTCTTAAATTGTTATTCAATTATTTAATTACCACATTATTTTGTTCCCTGTGGATGTTCACAGCAGCAGTTTTGTGGCCAAATCCAGTCATTAAGTTGTAGGTTCTTACTACAATACACAAATAAAATTGTTTTTTGCGTTTTTAATGCTAACTGTTTGGGCACCAGCTGTCGCAGAAACTCTTGGCATAAAAGAGGTAAAAACCATTTTTGTGTATTGCAGTAAGAACATTCAACTTGATAGAAATCTACTAAAAATGACCATAAGATGATCAACTCTATTCATGATGGCGTTCTGACTGAATTGATGCCCATTAAGGAAACACTAATCTTAACAGGTCGCACTGTAAGGTTCCCCCTTGTTTTCAGCCACTGGTTGAACTAGCCCACATGTCGGTTAGCGACATGTGTCACATTGGCAATTCCAATTCTCAAGAATTCAAATCAATTATCAAGATCCCATTTAACCCGATCCAGTTCGTTATGAGTCAGTGCTTTCAAAAGTGTTTTTAGAGCCATTTTCTTAATTATATGCCAGTAATTCAATACTTAACACTGGCTGAGGAACAATTAAAAAACTGTATTAACGTGTTCAGACAAGACTTAAAAAGGCCGTTGTGATATTTATTCTTGAATAAATGTTTATTTCTTGATTGTTGAACTTGTGAATCTGTTTGATTTTACAGAAACATGAGAAAACAGAGCATAGAACGATCATATTTTACGTGCGTCTGTTTTTGATAGACAAAATATTTTCTTTTTTACCGCAGTGGTATTTGTCAGTGGATAGTACATTTGAAGTGGGGAGAGAAGTGGGGGAAAACAACCATGTCAAGGACTAACTTTAAGGGTCCCAATTTTCATTAAATCTTTAGAAACTTTAAGACAGCCTGGAGAAAAGAGTACAGTCCTGTTTTTTGTAGACAGCATCCTTATCGGCTCACTGTCGCAGGCCTCATACTGGACATGTTTGGTGCTACAAACAGTCGAAATACTTTTCTATTCTCGCCACTATGGAATGAGGAAAGCTCTTCTCCGCTGCTTTCATAACGGCGCTCATCATCACCTGGGAGTTAGATCTGAAAAACATGATTTCTGCCAACTGTGAGGCTTGAAAAGCTACATTCCACAGACAGTTCTACAGGGACGGTGCTACGGACCACCATTTCACACAGAATGACACGGGAGGGAGGGCTGTAGCAACATGCCTCCTCCTCAGCTCCATCCCCCTGCAACAATGTCAGCAAAGACCTGGGAGAGCTCCTGTTTCACTGTGAAATGCACACTGGAGGCTATTTCAGAAAGTTCAGTGGGATCACATTTCCTCAAAGAACAGAACAAGATTAAAGTGGTAGTTAGTACCAGGAGCTGGTCATTTATACACGTTCAACAAAAACTCACTGAAATGCTGTTTGACGCCATGTT